>JASAMZ010000830.1:0-60335 GCA_030248115.1 Linhomoeus sp. GSCO2_2 | reverse complement strand
ATATCTGTGTCCCTTAAGATAGCAAAGCAGATTTATATGATTTGAAAAGTGTCAGTATAGATGGCACGAATATCACAAGGCCGCAGAGGATGAAAAGTCCGTGAGCCCTCTTACCGTCCTAAGATGAACCCTATGCAGCCCGAATGTGGTCGATGACACAACGAACTGGTTAACTCCCAAAATTCTTCTGAAAGAGGGGAGGAGTGCCCCGAGGGGCTCTGCCCCCGTCTACTAATCTTGTCTTCCAAAACCGCACACCACGGCCCTTCTCAATCATAGTACGGGCGGCGGTGCCGGGCCGGGTAACCCGTACCCGTCCGGGTCCCCTCTGACCCGGAAGGAGGAGCGCCGGCGGCGCAGAATGACCGTCATAGGCATAGCGTCGCCGCCGAATCCCGGGTTTCCCGGCAATTCCGGGCACCTAAGCGAGCCGGGTACATCCAAGCAGAGTACCCTAGAAGCGGCCTTTGAAGAGGCCCAGTTTAGTGGGCGATTAGTGCTGAGAGGCCGGGCTCTGAAGGAGTTTCCGGGTAGCCAGGCGGCCGGGCGCGACCTGACCGATACCGTCTGGGCGGGTGGGTTGTCTTGAGTTTAGATTTGTTTGTTTCTTGAGATGTTTGTTATGTTGTCTTTCTATTCTTTGAGTAATGCGTGAAAGCACGATTACTATCCAATACTTAGAATACTATGAAACATTACATTACAGTCGATTCAACCAACAGTTGTCGGCGCACACAGAATCAGAATTCAATTCACAATCGATTAAGGAACAGGAACGCACGCCGAACGTTCGTCTGTTTGCCCTTCAAAATATTACCAACTTCCTCATTTCGCCCGCCCTCAGGCGGGCGACACCATACGAGAGCTCGGCGTGCGTGCGTCCGTACGTGCGTGCGTGCGTCACGCTCTCAGATCTCGGCGTTGGAAAGTCGTAGAGAGACGATCTTGGGCTCTACGGATAGGTCTCGACTCACTGATCATTAGTCATAATGGGTGTCGAGACTCAAAAATTTGAATTTCTCGAGTTACAGTAACCCGAAAGGGCAAAACGCAAAGCGGCTCTAACTCGCTCGTCTTACGTCGTAGAGCGGCGGTCGACACGTCAGGTGAAAACTCTCGACGTGCTCTTTCATGCGGCAGCAACAAGTTTATCAATTACGCAAACACGCACCGCTGAAAACGCCATTCTTGGCATTTTGACGTTAAAATCGCTCTAAGGCGCTCAACTTGCGTCGTAGAGAGACGATCTTGAGCTTTTTGGATAGCTCTCGACTCACTGATCATTTGTTCTCCCATTCGTCGGAACTCAAAAGTTTGAATTTCGCGAGTTACAGTTACTCAAAAGTGCAAAAGCACAATACGGCCCTAACTCGCTCGTCTTACGTCGTAGAGCGGCAATCGACACGTCAGGTGAAAGCTCTCGACGTGTTCTTTCATGCGGCTACAAAAGTTTGTTCAATTACGCCAACACGCACCGCGGAAAACGCCATTCTCGGGATTTGACGCTAAGATCGCTCTAACTCGCTCAACTTGCGTCGTAGAGAGACGATCTCGAGCTTATCGGATAGCTCTCGACGCAATAATCATTTGTTCTCCTATCGGTCGAAACTCAAAAGTTTGAATTTCGCGAGTTACAGTAACTCGAATGTGCAAAAACACAAAACGGCTCTAAATCGCTCGTCTTACGTCGTAGAGTGGCATTCGACACGTCAGGTGAAAGCTCTCGGCGTGCTCTTTCATGCGGCAGCAACAAATTTTTTAATTACGCAAACACGCAACGCAGAAAGCGCCATTCTCGAGATTTTAACACCAAGATCGCTCTTTGCTACATGCAGAAGTGCTACACGGTTTGATTGCTCGTAGTGCGCTCTGTTGTGCTCTGCCAATTGCTTGTCAAAGCTTTTACAAGTTTTTGTCACTTTTTTAAAAGCGTTGCTTGAAAGAGGGATGTTGTTGCTCTAAAAGCCAAATCGCGGGCGAAATCAATATTGCTATGCAATACCCTCTTGCGAAGCGGGGGCTCATGAAGCGGAGCATGCGGGCGATGAACTCTCGCACTCTCTGCAGAACGAATGCAACTCTTTGCAATGCAGTCAGAATACAAACTCAACTTTTTAATACCGGAGCTTGTTTTATGTGATTTTCGGCACGCTTTGTGGACATTTTGTGTGGTTTTTTTGTGCGGCGATTGAAAATTGCACGGAATGTCTGTCCTTCCATTCCATGAGTCCTAGACCGACGGGCGCGCCTGTCTGTTCTCTCGTTTCAAATTTTATGCGCGTTTTTGCGCGCCGCGGCCGAAAAACCTTCCCGTTTCCTCCGCGCGTCTTACTCGTTACAGGGTACAGTCACTCATCTGGCATGCGCGCCGCATACCACCTGCTTTGCCTTGGTGTTTTCCTTGTTGGAAGGGGAGTGTCACAAACTAAACTGTGTGACAAACACACAGACAAGTCGGTTGTCGATTAGCAAGCAACGCAGTGCATTGCAGTAGTGGCTGCTGAGATAGCCAGAGAGTAGTTTCGTGCCTCATTCACCATTCCATAATCTATAGAGATCAAAGGGCGAACGACGCATTTCCGATCGATCGTACTTTCTGATCACTTGTTGGCGCCTTTCTCAGTCAGTGCTGTAGTGTGAATGGGCCTTCCATTGTCGTCGTCGTCGCTGTAGGCGTCTTTCACCCCCGCGGCCACTGGCCAGTCTAAGCGAGCGCTTTGGGGAAAGCCCCTTGTTATGCGGCGCGTACGTGCGTACGTGTGTGTGCCTTGGGCACGCACAAAGACGCAAGAAGTCGTCGTCCGGCTGTCCGCATACATAATCCCTCTCTCGGTCAACAACCAACAACGTAGCGGAACAGTTGTGTGTGTACGGTACGATGCATTGGGCTGCTATCTTCGATGTCTTCTTCCGACGTTTCGATGTATAGAAGTAGTGTGAAAGGGGGCTGTGGCAGCGAGAAAGCAATCGCCTGCAAACCCGAGAATGGGCTGGGCTGCGATTGAATGCGAGAAGCGAACGAACAGACGGACAGGCGAACGCATGCGCACGACCGCAGTCGAGCGTGCAAACTGCAAATGCGACGCAGAGGGGAAGATAGAGCAAGGCCGCGCGCCCTTGGGTATTGGGTAGTGGCGGGTTGTTGAACTGACGTAGTAGAAGAGGGGTGATATTTTCGGTTGGGGCAATTGAATAGCCGGTCACTCTGTCCGCGCGCTGCCACTAAAGCGTCTCGGCAAAAAGCAGAGAATTGACTGCTACATGGTCGAGTGAGCGGCAGGTAGGTTCGGGTTTCGGGCCCTGGAAAGGCACCGGATGGCTCCGCTCTCTTTGTGACTGGGCGGGCGGAGTTTTTTCTTCGCCGCCAGGCAGGAAATGGCCAGATTTTCGCTGGCTGTCGCCACTCGGGGGGTTAGCAGAGAAGCTTGTCGAAGCCGGCCGTGGGATGGGAACATTCTACGAGCTCTACAAGTTGAGTGGCTGTCGGCTTATCTCGAGAAGGGTTGGCGAGAATGGTCAGCTGATTGGCTGTCTCGACAGCCCCTGGGATGTACATACATGCGTATCCCATCGAGTCTCAGTGTCAATGTCAGGGGCGCTGTTCTGTTGTCGTCATTCGATCCCTCCCTCCTCTGCCTCTCATTCTGAGGAAGAAGCAGGCTCGTTCCCTCGCTGAGACCCCTAATAGTGGGCGATTTCCGCTCTTTTCCCCCCTCCGGCCTCGCACACACACGAGACAACTGACAACTCTGTGTGCCTGCGAGTGTCCCAAGCAGTGGCGGGACGTACGGCGCCTCTGTTGCGCCAGTTTTCCCTCCCTCCGCTTTGCTTTTCTGCCACCAGCAGCACAAGGGATCCCCAGCGGGCCTTGCAGTAAAGACAAGTGCCAACAAAGCTGGGAGAGCTAAGCCATGGGAGAGAGAGAGACACAGGAAGGAAAGGGGAGACAGGGCAGCTGGTGGGAGGGGGGAGGAAGGATATTAGCTCTATCGAATGGAACGCTCCCTCTCCCAACCCACCACTCCCCCATACATAGACGAATGTCTGTCTGGGGGCTCTGTGGAGCTGTCACAAATGGGCAGGAAGGCGCATTTTTTGGGACGGGAGGGGGGGGGGGGCGGCGACCCCCTTTCTGCCAGAGCCAATAATTTCGGCTGTCCCTCCATCCATGTGCACACAGCCACATACACACAAATCGAGACAGCACAACGCGCAGATGGAGGGAGGAAGGGAACGAGTGCCATAATGGGATGGATGTAGGGGGTAACAGAACAGCGCACGCATTGGGGAAACGCGTCAACCGATCTTCTTGAGCGCTGGCGCGGGGCCGTTATTTTTGGGTGCGCACACGCCTTGGCCTTCCATTGATGGCGAAATCACACGCACCCCGAAATTTGGGAACATTCGACACAGAAATCCAGGATGGGATTTGTTGTGAACGAGTTCTGACAGTGGCAAACGACGAATTCGTAGTGATAAGTCGTGAACACACGTTGAACGCAGTAGAAACGCTTCATTCCGGTCCACAAACGTTGCAGACCTCTCGCAAAATCGACTGACGGAACTTCCGGGCGAGCTGTGCGAATACGGGTCGTTGGAGACTTTGCACCTCTCACGCAACTGCCTTCGCTCCCTTCCCCAAGGAATACAGCTGTTGCAGAGTCTGACGCATGTCGACTTGAGGTGTGATGGGAGAACGAGGACGACGACGACGACGACGACGACGACGACGACGACGACGACGACGACGACGACGACGACGACGACGACGACGACGACGACGACGACGACGACGACGACGACGACGACGACGACGACGACGACGACGACGACGACGACGACGACGACGACGACGACGACGACGACGACGACGAGGACGACGACGACGACGACGACGACGACGACGACGACGACGACGACGACGACGACGAAGACGACGACGACGACGACGACGACGACGACGACGACGACGACGACGACGACGACGACGACGACGACGACGACGACGACGACGACGACGACGACGACGACGACGACGACGACGACGACGACGACGAAGACGACGACGACGACGACGACGACGACGACGACGACGACGAAGACGACGACGACGACGACGACGACGACGACGACGACGACGACGACGAAGACGACGACGACGACGAAGACGACGACGAAGACGACGACGAAGACGACGACGACGACGACGACGACGACGACGACGACGACATTTGTTCATTCCATTGTTATTTGCAGCCACAACCAGCTGAAAGAGGTGCCGCCAGCGTTGTGTCAGCTTCCATTGGAGGTGCTATTGTTGAACCACAATCGCTTGGAGTATTTGCCCAGAGATCTGCCCAGGCTGGGGAAGACCCTAATGGAATTGGTTGGGGAAAATGTGTAAAGATTTTTAGTTAGTTTTGCCATTCGGAAATTTGTGGAATTTTTGCAGGACGTGAGCAACAACAATTTGTGCTATTTGCCCCAGGAAATCGGCAGCTTGCCCTTGCTAAGAGTGCTGAATTTGGCCGACAATTTTCTGGCCGATTTGACGCCCGGTGAGGCGATTTTTCCGTGTAATAAACTACGCATGGAAATGCGTAGATTATTGCAGTAGTTTTTTGTTTAGAATTGTGCCTCTTGGGGCTGCGAATTTTGAATTTGGCGGGCAACCGTATCTCCTGCCTTCCCTTGGATCTGCGCAACATGAAGAGCCTACATTTGCTCACTGTGGAAGGCAATCCCCTCGCCGTGCCCCCTGCTAAGGTCTGTGTCGTGTGAGATTTGATGATGAACAGTAACATTAATGATACAGGGTGGGTTTGAGGCAGTTTGAGCCAAACACTTGTGTGCCGTAAATCATCCAGTAAGCGCCCCCCCCCCCCTCGAACAAGCGCGCACCCCCCCCCCCCTTTTCCAATAAGCGCCCCCTCTCGAAAAAGCACCCCACTCTAATAAGCGCCCCTCTTAGCTAGAGGTAGGTTGAAATAATAAGTGCCCAGGGCGTTTATTGGAGGGGTTACGGTATGTCAGTGTGAGGAAGTGGGTATAATTTGGCGACTGTTGCACATTTGCCTCCCCCTCCCCTTTAGTACGCCCCTTTGATATCTGATTTGGGGGGGGGGGGGGGGTGTAGGTAGAAATTGCAAACTTTTTTCAAACCAAAGTTTGTTGGAAGAAAATTTACACATGCTACCTGAATAGTCCTGATAGTCTACGGCAACATTTCAGACAAAATTGACAACAACGTTTGAGTTGCGCCTTCACTTCCGTCACTTCTGTCGCAATTTGCGCATATTTTGTCGTTGTAGTGTAATTCTGCACTTTATAATCTGCGGTTGTTTTCCAGTAGCTGGTGGATTAGGTTGTGCAATCTTACAGGGGGGGGGCTGTTTCCTATATTTGCGAAAATTGGCACCTGATTTCAAAGTTTAAGTTTTTTTCAAAATTTAATTTTTCAAGTTTTTCCTGTTCAGATCGTGTCCCGAGGTCGCGTGCACATATTCAAGTGGCTCGAAATGGAACAGTGTCGCGCCAGTGGGGGCCAAGTGAAAAATAGTGCCTATCTTTCCAAACAAATGCACCCCCAGCAAAATAGGGCCCAAAATGGTCCCGTTACCAACGGAAGAAACGGCCACCACTTCTTGCCCACGTGAGGGCGATTTTTTGGTGTTGTAAAATGTAATGTAAATGTAAGATGCAAAATGTGGCGAAATTCGCATAGTGCAAACTTCTGTTACAGTAGTCTCTCTCGCATGCGCTGTTAGAAATAGCAGAGCCAGATTTTGTTAGAAACTAAACTACCCTTTTACACTGGCCGAACTACCGCCCTGTATTATTTTTCACACTGTGTACTACGAGTCCGTGCGTTCTTCGCGTCATGTCGTTGTGTCCCCTCTCCAGAAGCATGGAGGAGTATCGTCGCCTGATGGATCGCAAGACCCAACAGAGTCAGTCACGGACCCCCCAGGCCCCGGGGGGTCCCAAGGGACCCCCCTCCGCAATGGGGGGCGTCCAGAGGAGGGACCCCCCTAAGAGAATCACTGCAGCGGCCGCCGATTCCGGTTACGCCTCGGGCTGTAGCGCCGAAGGCGTCCGCCTCTCGCAGGAGGTAATTGTAAAATTGTAGTAACTCTCCCCATCCCCCCTCCCCTCCCTCCCTCCCCTCCCATCCCACACTCTTACTCGCTATCTCTCGAATTTTAGAATAAAAAAAATTGCGTTCAATTTTCGTCATATTGCAGCTCCAGCTGGCCGCGGGGGCCTCCGTGGCCCACTCCGTGGGGGGTCTCTCCTCGGGGGGTCCCTCTCCCCTCTCTGAGGAGGAGACCCCCGTGGCGTCTCCCCTCTACACGCCCCCCAAGGTCAAGGCCCCCCTGGCCCCCCAGGAGGACCTCTCCTGCACCCCCGTGAAGAGGGGGGTCCCCGCCGCCGCGGGGGATGGTCCCAAGGGACCCCCCTCCAAATTGGGTGCCTCCCCCTCCTCCATGCCTGCGGAAAAGATCGCCGAGATCTACACTAGTGGTACGCCTGGTGGCATTTTGCTATAGTGATGTAGTTTTTATACTCCACAAAAATGTGGAGTATATAGCGTTTGTGCGCGAAACGCAGAAACTTTGAGTCAACGGCGTTCGCGCGTGAAGCGGCCGATTTGCAAACGGTTTTTTGCGTTGGGTAGGCCTAGTAGGTGGGCAACCTGCACGACATATGGGGTCACGCTGCGGGACTCCGTTGGCGGGAAATTCAAAAATTTAAATTTTCAAAGTACTGAAAATTGGGTTGGGCAAGGTAGAACTCGAAAAAGTTGCATATAATGGTATACACTATCTTTTGATATGTTGTAGTACTCGATAGTGCCGAGTTGGCAAAAAAAGAATTGGATCGCTGCGGGACCAATTTTGGCGCCAAATTTGAAAAATTCGCGAATTTCGGCCCCGGGTCAACTTTGACTGGCTGCTGTGCGAGCTAGGTAGCAGCTAGAGCGGCGAGACCACTCTTGGTGCTCCTTCCCAGATGTCCTCTATCGAATGAGCCATGAACGGAGAAAATCGGGCGAAACACAAAAAACTTTCTTACACTGCGACTTTTTCGACTCCGGTGTCGAAAATTGCGATTTTCGCGTTTCGGCGTCTATAGCGCTCGAATGCGTTGCCGAATCGTTCCAAAAGTGGTTTCAAACGATTCTACGCTTAAATCTGGTCTAGAAAAGTGTTTGGAAGAATTTTCGAAGCTACAGTATTCCTGCAGCGTCCGTTTGAATTGTGAGTGTCAAGTCAACTTCTGCGATATTATACTCGATTTATTTTGCAGCTACTTCGTTAATTTGTCGTATTGCTCTGGAGTTTCAACAACACGGTTTCACATGCCAGAAAGCAGAGCGTTAACTGGGCACTGCTTTTCGATTGACAATCAGGGTATTCGCCATAGGGCGTTTTGCAAAACATCGCGAATGACTGGTAAAATCCATTGGCTAGCGCCTGCGACGACTCGCTCAACTGGCACTCTTCCACACAGATCGTGAACTCGCGAAAAAGCGTGCAGAATTGAACTTGGTCTGAAAATGGAATGAAGCTGAAACTGAATATGCAGCTGCTTGCGTCTTGGAATTTGGCCCCGGCAGCAACCACTCAGCAAAACGCTGTATGGAAGGCGAATACCTAGCCCTAACTCGAAACATATGCACAATATTGTAACCTGACGTGTCAAAACACGGTTGCAAACGTACAGCAACAACAAACAGCAACCAAAACGGCCAGCGACCAAAGGAAAGACGATCCAGCGACCGCTACAACAACCCAACATCACGCTAAAGTTGGTGCTCATTAGGTACTGCGGATGGGTGGGGGAGAGAGGAGGGGAGGAGGGGGAAGGTGGAAGGGGTGGGCCGGTAAAATTTCGAAAAGTTCGTAGCCGGCATGTACAATATGCTGCTGTTCAAAAGAAATTGTGTCGCAGTATTAGTCGACTCACCGTCTCTTGTGGTTACCAACGACAATTCTCCCGAAACGGGCGGAAAAGGCGACGATTTGCCATCCTGGAAATGCCGTCGAAAAGCGCCTCGATGGGCCTCCTGGTGCTTGGCGAAGCAGCCGAACCAACAGTTGAACTTCCCTTGAAGCAGGTCTTGGATCAGAGCGGCGCGATCGCCCGCGTCTTCGACCAGTGCGGTGGGATCAAATTCGGTTTGTTGCATAAGAGCGACTTCGCAGCGCGCTGCGATTGCGACGAGCAACGAGAGAAACGGACGCGACGCCATTGCAGGGTGGCGTGCCAGCGGGGGACGCATCAACAAACGTCAACAACAAGAGTTACATACCAAGCCGAGTCCTTTCAAGTCGTGCCGCTTTCAATTGAAGGCCACTTCATGCTGCACAGGGAGGGAGCGGCTGGCGCGTCCATTAAATCGGGTCGGACCACTGTTCGTCTCGCGCCAACGTGTGTATTGTGTCTAGTCTAGGTTGTATCTGTGTACGAGTTGGCTGCTACTCGTGGTGCATTTGCCCTGTCGATTGTCCGGTTTTCGCTGGTGGAGTCGAGAGTCGAGCGTTTGGCAGTTATCAACGGTATCTCAGGCTTGCGAACTTTGAACTGGGCGGGGGGGGGGGGGGGTGCATGCATATGGATGCTGCTGTTGTTGACATGCATTGGCCTCGGCGAATAGTTTCGGACTAGGGTCTATAGCCCGTGGCTAACGCGTTGCAGCTTCAGAGACCAGTGGCGCGCAGCGTGGTAGGCCCCACGTTCAACAGCAGGTTGCCACCACAGCTGTGTGGGGGCGATCACAGAACAAGGTATGTAGATTACGGGTCGCCATAGACGATACTGTGTCGTACTGTACCGTACTACGTATTTGAATACGTGAAGTACACTATGTAGGCAGTTCTTAGAACACGTTTCACGCCTATTGTTGCGCAGCAGTGGTACGCGCGCGCGCCCACACACACACGTACGCACGCACGCACGCACGCACGCACGCACGCACGCACGCACGCACGCACGCACGCACGCACGCACGCACGCACGCACGCACGCACTCACGCACGCACGCACGCACGCACGCACGCACGCACGCACGCACGCACGCACGCACGCACGCACGCACGCACGCACGCACGCACGCACGCACGCACGCACGCACTCACGGACGCACTCACTCACGCACGCACGCACGCACGCACGCACGCACGCACGCACGTACGTACGCACGCACGCACGCACGCACGCACGCACGCACGCACGCACACACACACGTCTTGGCTAGTCTGTATATTAGGTCGCGCAGGGACGCGACATCGGCCGCTCTCATGGTTCGACGGACCCCCCCCCCCCCCCCCCCCCCCCCAAGGAGTCATTGTCGACCGCATTGCACTGCTCCCACTTGTGAGGGAGCAGGTGCAGCTATCCTGAGAAACAGTTGATACTTCTTGGTACACATACGACGAGGTAGCACCGAGAGTAAGTATTTGAAAACTGTCAATGACATTGCCTGGATCGTATTTGTCGGCGCAGTTGTAGAAGCCGCCGTGCGTCCCCTCTGTGCCGATTCCCACCTGTCGTTTTTCACGACGGTATGTGTTTTTTACCGTACTGAAAAGAGAATATCGTTTAGTACTCCTGCTTTTACATGTTTCACAATTCCAACATATTCCTCTTTCTGCCCTTAGGCACTTCATGAAATATGTATGTACTTTTCATTGTACAGCCACGCCAGAAACTCTGTGGAGTTCCAGTACTCTGGCTTGGCTTCGTAGGCACAATCCGACCACACGATTTCCGGCCTGTATTTGCGAATCACTTCTTTTAGTTGAGGGATTGCGTGCTTCTGCAATTTGTCAAAGAGCCGGGTCGCACTCTGCGCAAGACCGAGAAGCCGAAAACTCACATCGGCATAGTCTCTCGTTTGGGATTTCGCCTGGCGATCCATCGTGTAGAGCGGGTTCAGCCACTCATAGAGGCAATAGTAGAGACCGAATCTGACATGCTTCTTGACCGACGGCTTTGAGAAGGCTGCTTTGAGTTCCCCTGCGTCAAGAAAACCTTCCCTTGCAGGGCATGTGTATGTATTCGCATCCAGGAGACGCGCTAGTTGCATATGTACATACCTGCATGCCTTAACAAAACACGTCAATGCAGACATGTGTCACATCTGGCTAGAGCTGCTGTGTAACCCACAATTGCAGGGCACTTGCCGACGATGTTTCTCTTGGGTCCAACGTCCACACTGTTCCAGTTGAAGGAGTGCTCGCTGGGCCACAAGGTGTATCCGTCGGGAACACCAAGTACCTGCGGATGAAAGTGACAACGCCGTGTCGGAGTCCAGTTGTCGACTCGATCATCCGTATCGATCTTTCTCTCAAAGAGAGAAGCGCAACGACGATCCACCGACTGACTTGGCGCTCGACTGCTTGACGAGTTCGGCGAAGGCGTCGGCATCGAAGAACTCGGCCGTGGAGCGCGCGCCGAAGTCCGCGTAGGTAAAGTCCGGCCGGTAGCTCCGGCGCATGAATTGGAGACGGCGGGCGCCTTGGCCACCTCTGTTGCGACCACCACAATTGCTTAGTCCATGAACCATAAACTAATGCCAGTCATCTACTGATGATGGTCGCGCTGGCACTGCGTGGCTGAGTCTAGATGTAGCGACCGAAACTCAGCTAACGCTTGTCGTCTGAAATATTGAAGTCAAAACAAAAATTTGGATGGTACGTAAGCTGTTGTGATACTGTGTGTGTCACGTACCGGTATTCAATTGCTTAGAGCACGAACCCCAATCGCTTACAGCCGAAACGCTGCTCGGTGAGCAATCACCGGCCCAGTGAAGGTGAAATTTGAGAACCATTGCGTGGTTTATGTGACTCATGCCCGGATGGCAAGACTAAGAGAAACGATTGTAGCGCCGCATTGGCTCTGTGCGTAATTACGTACAGTACGACGGTCTGCTCTGGCAGTCAGCGGTAAGCAGGGAAATTACAGCATCTGCAATTAATTATTCATCGAGGTCATCCACTAAGTGGATCACGATCGTCTTCTCCCAGGTGCTCGAGTCGTATGGCCCAGGCAGTGGTGGAGGGGAGTGAGTGCCAGTGAATGGCCGCCAAATCGATCTTCAGACCAAAGCCTGGTAGTGGGGCCACTGTCAAATGGTGGTTGTGACCCAGCATCTGGGCGCGCACCTGCTCAAGAACAAGCTTTGTGTAAAAACTGTGGCACCACGTTGGCAGCAGTGTAAACTTGTTGAGAGCGCGCGCGCGATAATGTGCACTGGACAGTGAAGTGCCGCTAGACATATACTGCAGAACTGCAAACTTTCGCGGCATAAAACTTGACGGACGGACGGACGGACGGACGGACGGACGGACGGACGGACGGTCGGACGGACGGACGGACGGACGGACGGACGGACGGACGGACGGACGGACGGACGGACGGACGGACGGACGGACGGACGGACGGACGGACGGACGGACGGACGGACGGACGGACGGACGGACGGACGGACGGACGGACGGACGGACGGACGGACGGACGGACGGACGGACGGACGGACGGACGGACGGACGGACGGACGGACGGACGGACGGACGGACGGACGGACGGACGGACGGACGGACGGACGGACGGACGGACGGACGGACGGACGGACGGACGGACGGACGGACGGACGGACGGACGGACGGACGGACGGACGGACGGACGGACGGACGGACGGACGGACGGACGGACAGACAGACAGACAGACAGACAGACACACAATGTCATCCGTATATACAGGGCGTTTTTTTTAGACGGCCACATTTTGAATGCTAATAACTTGCGGTAGCGTCGTCGGTCAAACTTGAAATTTTCACAGTCGAAAGACGAAACCTGCGCAATTTTTCTACCGTTGGTCCGACATATTTGTCTTGCGTATGTCAAAATGTTCAGCGTGTTGACTTTGGGCTCGGATTTTGGGCCAATCTCTAGGCGGATGTTACATATCGACACGCCGCTACATTGCGCGTTCCTTGACCGATTCCATTAAAATCAATGACAGTTATAGTGCCCATAATAAGGCTTTAATTAATGTCTAACACCAATCGCTAGCTCTTACGGAGCAGCAGCTACGCCGTCTCGAAAATTACAGAAATGTCCAACAGCTGGCGACCAACTTAATTCTGCAAGTTTCTAAATTGCGCACGCATTTGACTTAACGTAACGCGAGCTCCGCAAGTGCTACCGATTCGGCTTACAAATCAAATTAAAGCTTATCATGTGCCCTATAAAACGCCGTTGATCTCAATGGAATCGGTTAAGGGGTGGCCAAGTAACGGCTTGCCAAGCTGATTCAGTCGTTGAAAATCCGGGCCCAATGTTAACACGCCGAAAATTTTGACATACGCAAGATAAATTTGCCGGACCAACGGTAGAAAATTGCGCAGGTTTTGTCATTCGACTGTGAAAATTTCAAGTTTGACCGACGATGCTACCGCAAGTTATTGGCATTCAAAATGTGGCCGTCTAAAAACAGCACCCTGTACATATGTGACCGGGAGAACCCGTCTTCAGTGAAAACACGGATATCCGGGTTTTCACTGAGTTGGTTAGTGAAAACCCGGATATCCGGGTTTTCACTGTTGAGTTAGTGAAAACCCGGATATCCGGGTTTTCACTGATTGGTTAGGGAAAACCCGGATAATTTTCCGATATGCTCAAAATCGCGCACTACACTGCTCTAACGTATTTTCTATTGCCTGTAGGTCGTTTAATTCCTTTGAATTCAGGCTATGCTTAGGCTCGCCCTGCGCCCACAGTGCACAAGAGTCAGTCGGCGTCGCAGTCTGGCGGGTTGAAACTTAGGCATAAACCCACCCGTGACCGACTTCAGGGCGCGCGGAGGACGCCCTGAAGTTGGTGGTCGCGCTAAGCCTCAGTTGAGACCCGCCAGGCGCGACGCCGACAGAGTTTTAGTGCAAACTGTGAGTGGAATAAACACTCCTCCATATACTTCGCCTCCTGCTTAGGCCGGCTGCGCCTCCTCCCTACTAACACTTGCGACACTTTCAGTCACGTGCAAACTGTAAGCGGGATACACATTTCCCGTATACTTCGCCCCGTATTGAACCAGACGTGCCAAGTGGCTGCAAATCTTGTGAAGATCATGCGCTTTGTGAAAGGGGCGGCTCGGCAAAGATACAAGGTATTGCATAAGATCACACGTTTCGCACTCCACGACGCTTATTTCGCGCAACAAACAGCGCGATTTGCCATTCAAAAGCACTCGCTTCGTCAGCAGTGTTGAAAACTACAGTGGGCAATATTCCGAAATTTTTTTGTGTATTGTATATGTATATTATATATACAATCCAATAACTTTGTATATTGTATATTGTATACCAGATTCAACTTTGTATATATTTTGTATATTGTATATTTTCCTATACCGTAATCTTAGTGCTTCCAAGTAAGGCTTTCATAGAAGTGTGCTGCAAATCTCCAACTGAAAGAGTGCATTAACACATCACTTCTGCCCAAATTTTGGTAATTACGATAAGTTTTATAGTACAGATTAGCTTATGTTTAGCTAAACTTGTGAGCTGAATATCGAATAGGGCAAAATTTGAAGAAATCTCGACCCACTACAGTAACCAAATACGGTAGAAATATACAATATACAAAGTTTGTATATCGGCCTTGTTTTGTATATGTATTTGTATATTTTAAGACTTTTGTATATTGTACAGGGGTTTTTTTTAGGTGACCACATTTTGTTTTCGAATAACTTTTGCGAGTGGTAACCAAAATATGTGAAACTTGGCACAAAGATAGACCTATAAATAAGGTTTTGCTACGAATTGATTTCGTCGAAATTGGTTTACCCGTTAGCAAACCGCGGCGCGTCCCGCAAGGGCACTCATTTCGCCGACCTCGGCGTCTTTGCCTCACTATAACTTGAGCCAGGTGAGAGATATTGAGACGCGGATTGTACGGTTAGAAAGCCAAGAAAGTAAGCTTTAATTTGCTCTCCAATATGGCTTGATTTATCTGCTCGTTGCCGAGAAAAACGCAATGCGATACGTTGACGGAAGCGAAAATCGGCCCCGCGCCGCCGTGGCCAGCTTCTCCTCCACGTTATGGGCTCGTTCCGCCCGATTCGGGTGAATTGTCGCTTGCTTATTCTTCCGCATAGGCCATTGTTTCTTGTCGTCAATACACCAAATTAAAGCTTATTTTCTCGGCTTTCTAACCGTACAACCCACGTCTCAATATCTTTCACCTGGCTCAAGTTATAGTGAGGCAAAGATGTCGAGGTCGGCGAAATGAGTGCCCTTGCGGGACGCGCCGCGGTTTGCTAACGGGTAAACCAATTTCGACGAAATCAATTCGTAACAAAACCTTATTTATAGGTCTATCTTTGTGCCAAGTTTCACATATTTTCGTTGCCCCTTGCAAAAGTTATTCGAAAACAAAATGTAGTCACCTAAAAAAAACCCTGTGTATGCATATGTATATATACAATAAAAATATACAAAAAAATATACAAACCATTTTGTATATGTATATATTGTGCCCACTATATTGAAAACTATAGAAGGGTCGATTTCCAGGCTATTTCTTCGAAAAGATTGGCGAAAACACAGCTATCATGATGTTCACGAACCTCCCACGAAATCTCGCATGTCCGGGTTTTCACTGAACTTTCAGTGAAAACCCGGATAATTTGACATTATCCGGGTTTTCACTAACTTGTCAGTGAAAGCCCGGATATCCGGGTAGTCACGGTAACATATACACCTCGCCGCGCTGAGGCGCGGCGAAAAAATAGTACGCGCAATAAAGATTTAGTGACTGCTATTGAATTCCTCCATTTGTCAGCACTAACTTGTGGAGTATACTTGGGTGCGGCAAGTTTCAGAGTTCCAAAATGGGGCCAAGTAAGCACAACGGCGTAAACGATGGTGTCGTTCTTCTGCGGATTGAACACTCGGTGAGGATCCAGTGTCGATTGAATGGTGCTTCCGTCTCGAATTCTGGACGTGTACCTAGAAAGAAACGAGCGTGACTCAAAAAGCTTTTCCTGGGGAGGGTGGGTGTTACGGTTGGACTGAGACATACCAGACATCCTTTGCCAGGCTGTCGTTCTGGTGAATCCAGGGTTTGGTGTGATAGATGGCCTCTCCATTCACTTGTATCCACTGACCCATCTGCCGCAGGCGCTCTTCGAAGATGGGCACAATTCGGCCGTCGTGTGTCGGCCCCACGTTCAACAGCAGGTTGCCACCGCAGCTGAAACGGATGGCAGGATAATCGGAGTCTCAGGAGCCGCCCTGCCGACTCGAACTGGCACTTGTGTCGCAGCCGCGCCCCAGAAGTCGATCGACGCACCTCACGGTCCTGGCGAGTCTGTAGATGAGGTCGTGCAGCGATGCGACGTCTGCCGCCGTCATCGTTCTGCGGAAGCCCCAGGAGTAGTTGTCGACAGTTGTGCACTGCTCCCATTTGTGCGGCAACAGCTTGCCTGTTGCATTGGCAACGCCTCCGTCATCTAACGACAAAGTGAATACCAATGCCGATGCGTAAACCTGCCTGGGTCGTATTTGTCGTCGTAATTGTAGAAGCCGCCGTGCGTTCCTTTGGTGCCGATGCCCCACCGATCGTTGGTCACGACCGTTTCCTTCGCTGGACTGGAAATAGAAGGCTTCTTTCAGGGAAACACTTTGCTTGCCAAACACGCGTACTCTGTGTCGTCAATGGGTCAGTCATGGACTGATGCTGAACAAGCATTTGCAAATCGACTCGCGCCAACCTTTCGTTGTAGAGCCACGCCAGGAGCTGTGTGGCGTTCCAGTATTCAGACTGGGCTTCGTAATCGCAATCGGACCAGAGGATTTCCGGCCCGTACTTCGCGATGAGTTCCTTGACTTGAGGAATGGCGTGCGTCTGCCATTCGGAGGCCAAGAAGTATACTTCTAACTGGAACACTTGTGTAACATGAGTGCCAATGCCAAACAACAAACGTCGGAATATTCCCTTGTTTTGAATCCCGTCGCTTTCTCCTTTCGATAGATTGGGTTCAGCCACTCGTATAGACAGTAATACACGCCGAAACGAACGTGGTTCTTTATCGACGGTTTGGAGAAGGCCGCTTTGAACTCTCCTGAGTCGCGGATTCAATGAACGGGTAAGATGTTAATGACGTGATGTTATTCACTGCGCGGGCAAAACAGCACAGAGATTATTTCACCAGACGTTTCGCTGGCAAGGCAGCCAGCATTATCAATGGCACCACCCTTCTCAAATTTGGGTAATAACCTGGGTAATTTGGGTAATGGGTAATGCACGGGTAAGATGTTAATTCGTTGTGTAATACATCAAGAGAGTTTTCAAATATTAAAGAACTGCAAAGTCGTATGTATGGACTGAACAAAGGTGACCACTTACCGACAATGTCTCTTTTAGGTCCAACGTCCATGCTGTTCCAGTTGAATGAGTACTTGCTGGGCCACATCGTGTAGCCCTCCCCGTGCTTGCTGGTGAACACGAAATACCTGGGACAGACGTACCACATTGTCAGAGTTAACAAACTTTCAAAATTTCCCGCGGAACGACGCGTTTGACAACATCGCAAGAGAAAAAAATCCGCCACAGACTTCGCTCCGCTCTGCTTGACGATCTCCGCGTAGGCGTCGGCGTTGAAGAACTCCGCCGTGAACTGAGGAGCGAAGTCGGCATAGGTGAAGTTGGGACGGTAGTTGCGGCGCATGAATTCCACCACTGAAGGCGTCTTCTCGATCTCGTACCAGTAGGGGAACCAGGCGTCCACGAAACTCGGCACCGAGTAGACTCCCCAGTGGGAGAAGATGCCGAACTTCGCCTCGTCGTACCTAATTGTGGAAGATGGCGGCACAACAAATTGCTGTTGCAAGTGGCCGACTACTACAATACCTACATAAGTGACCGCCCACCACAGAGGCAATGGCCGGCTGTCAATCGACTTCCAGTCCGGCGTGTATGGACCTCCCGACAGAGCTAAGCCAACCAAAGCTAGACCTTCGATCAACTTCAGCAACAGGGACTTCATGGTGTTTCCTTGCGTTACTGCTGCGTTTACCGAAGCTTCACTCTTTCGCTAGCAATGAATAAGTAACCGGACAGTCAACAATGGCCACACGATAAACAATCATCGGACGCTGTGTTTAACCAAGGCAAGTTGAGCCTTTCTCTTCCACGACTGACGGCTCTGAATCACCCCTGCAGTGAGTCACGGTCGTCTTCTCCTAGGTGCTCGAGTCGTATGGCCCAGGCAGTGGTGGAGGGGAGTGAGTGCCAGTGAATGGCCGCCAAATCAATCTTCAGACCGCCGCCTGGTACATAGTGGGGCCACTGTCAAATGGTGGTTGCGGCCCAGCATCTGGGCGCTCACCTACAACTCGACCATTGTAGCACTGGCTCGGCAGTAGGGGACGTTGATTGTGTGCGAATCCTGGCAGTGTATTTTGGCGCTGCCAGCTTCAGAGTGCCAAAGTGGGGCCATGTCAGCAGAATGGCGTATACAATGGTGTCGTTTGTCTGAGGATTCCACAGGCGGTGGGGTTCTAGTTTTCTTGCCAGCACGGAACCTTCACGTATTCTGGCCGTGTGCCTGGATCACAAAGCAGACTGACGTAGACGACTGAAACACTGCACTTCACCCACTGACAAAACAACCTTTGCCAATGTGTCGTTCTGGTAAGTCCATGGTTTGGTGTGATAGATGGCCTCTCCATTCACTTGTATCCACTATCCACTGACCTATCTGCCTCAGGCGCTCTTCGAAGATGGGCACTTTTCGGCCATCATGGGTCGGCCCAATGTTAAGCAACAGGTTTCTACCACAACTGCACCATTTTGTAGTGTGTTTAGGTTTGTCAAGTCAGAGAAGCAGTCCATATAATTTGTACCTCACAGTTCTCGCAAGAGTGAGGATCAGAGTGTGAACGGACAACACATCTGCGGCTGTCACGGTGCGACGGAAGCCCCACGACTCTTCGTCCAAAGTGATGGCATTCTCCCACTTATGGGGCATCAGTTTCCCTGAAGGACAAGCGTGTGAATGGGTCATTTCAAACGAGACGGCACAACCATCACTTGCCGGGGCCAAACTTGTCTGCGTAGTTGAAAAGCCACCATGCTTCCCTTGCGTCCCGTGTCCCCAGCGATTGTTCGACACCACGACGTCCTTCACAGGGCTGAAATGCTACAGTATCTCTACTAAACTTTGGGACTTTTACGATACGTTGCATGTAGCTTAGTGTGACAGTCGTCTGTGACACAGGCTGCTAAACAGAACTACTCTTATGTATGTACTCTGTGATATTGTGCTTTGTGTCACGTTTTATATCAGTGTGAGGTGCTGTAGTGTTTAGTCACCATCGGACCAAATCACATTGGGCTTGTAGGTCTTGACTATCTCTCTGAGTTGAGGTCTGAGGCATCGCGTGGGTTTGCGACTACCATGTTGTGCACACCGTTATGCCGTACAAAATACATCTGTTTCCATTTCAGCAAAAACTTTGCCGATACGACTTGTAAATAAAAGTGTCATTTTTGACATTTTCATATTTTAATTGTAAATATCCCGAAATAGGGAAATTAGCAACAGAAACGGACAACGGCGCGTTACTCAGAGTATTCGACTCCATTGGGTGGCACTAACCGTCATGCCTAGTTTTGTGACACATCCGATTTGGACGGGGGTTTTTTTAATCGATAGCTCTCGAGGGATAGTAGGGATGCTCTGGCCTTCGTTTTTTTCACGTGGTGGAAAAATTTTGAGAAAAATTCAAAAATTTAAATTTTTACTTACTGGAGAGGTGTTCCGTCAATAGCAACTCCTCGAGTAATCGGCCGATTTTGATGCCGTTAGGATATGTTGTAGCCCTCGACGAGACGAAGGGTGGAAAAAAACCCCGAGTCAATCAGCCGACGCGTTCTCGGGTTACGGTAGCCGAAAGGGGTTTTTTGACAAATAAAAGCCTTTAAAAAACCTAGTAAATCAAGAAGTTGTTGGATCGATCAAGATATCTCAAATCGGCAAGATTAGCATATTCTGATTCAGTTAAGACCAAAATCGCCAAAATCCGCCGCGTAAATCGTGAGTTCTGCTGTCACAACGGGTCTCCATCGGGGGACGAAAATTCCAATTTTTGACTTTCGGCCGTTTTAGCGCCCGATTGCGATGATTTATGGCCAAATGGGCTGCACCACGCGATTCCCCGTCGAAAACCGATCCGGAATTAATTTTTAAAAATATTTTTTCGGCTACCGTACCCCAGCCGCGTCCAAAATTCAAATTTCCACCCCCGAGGACAAAATCAATGTTGGAGTCGATTGCGGTGCTTTCGAGGTCGCTGATGCCTAATCTGGCGTTACTTTGGCGCTTCGGATCAAGATTCGCGAGTTTTGGCCGAAAATCGACCTACCGTAGCCCTACGTCAACGAAACTGAAAGTGTGGTGATTCATCGTGATTGTACGGTTGAAGTGTCGGTTCTAGGGTATTTCGCTGCGAGGAGCGCGAATTCGCTATTGGTTTCTCCATATTGTGTCGATTTTGCCTTCAAACAGCCACTTTCCTAATGCCGAAATTCAAATTTGAATGCAACTTCTACCGTATTCTCCCCAAACTATGTTGTAACTTAAATTTGCGCGCACATTCAAACTTCTGAATTGAAGGAAATGCAGTGCGGAAAGACGGCGTGGTAAAGTAAGAATTTGCGCATGAATTGTCAATTCTTCCCGTCCAAAATGGCAAGGCGAGTCTGCGATTGGCGCAGCCCCGAATCTTAGCTGCCGGCTACTGGTTGAATCGAAGCGAAATATCGCATTTTGGACTCAATTCGGCCTGGTCTGCAGGATTTCGGCAGAGTTCTGCTGCGCGCCGGCCGGTCCTTGTAGGTGGAGGGAATATGCGTACCTACTCTGAAACTCGCGCGCCGGCAGAATTTGTGGAGAATCTTTGGGCGGAAATCGGCCCTATTTTTCATGATAAGTGAGTGGCGGTCTGCTTTCTCCCGTTCTGGTCGGAGTGCTTCACTGCAGGCTTTCCTGCACGTTTATTTTGTTTTATTAATGCAGAGTGGTTTGTGAGTGTTTTAAAATGGAAGAGTAAAAGAGTGGATACTTTTGTAGTGTTTCGAAGCCTTTCCGATATGACGCGCGCCCGCCCAGAGCCCACTATTCATGCACTACTTCTGACACGCTCCTTTCTAAGGGGTTCTTGCAGGGCAACATTGGGTTTGCCCGGGATTAGTTTTTTGAGCAAGACACACGCATTTCTGAGCGGTTGTTGCAATGCAACATTGGGATCGCCCGGGACTAGTTTTTTGAGCAAGACACTCGCATTTCTGAGCGGTTGTTGCAATGCAACATTGGGATCGCCCGGGATTAATTTTTTTGCAGACAAAATCGTTATTAAGTCAAGGGTTAAAAAACAAAAGTTTCTTTACGAATGAGTGTCCAACAACTGCCACAACGTGACTTTCAAACGGTCGAGCGAACGTCGCTCTACAACGTAAGACGAGCGAGTTAGAGCCGTTTTAGTGCTCAAAACGTCACGATTGTCGACTTCCGTGGCCCGTATTTTACTAATTGGAATAATTTATGCAGTCGCATGAAAGAGCAGGTTGAGACCTTTCAAATGACGTGTCGATTGTCGCTCTACGACGTAAGACGGGCGAGTTAGAACCGCTTGGACATCCGGGTTACTGTAACTCGCGAAATTCAAAATTTTTAGTCTCGACTCCTCTTAGCGCAATTATCAGTGAGTCGAGACCTATCGATCAACCAAAGATCGTCTCGCAGCGAATTTCCTACGAAAATGTCAATTTTCTCAGTACGTGTTTTACCAGTTGAATAAAAAAGTTTGTCGTGCCATGAAAGAGCACGTCGCGAGCTTTTATGCGAGCTATCGCACGCCTCTCTACGTAAGACGAGCGAGTTAGGGCCCCTTTGCTGTATGGATCTTTGGGGTACTGTAGCTCGCGTAATTCAAACTTTTGAATTTCGACTTCTCTAAACGCAATGGTCAGCATGTCGAAACCTATTTAACGAACTCAAGATCGTCTCTCTGCGACGGAAGACGACTGAGTTAGAGAAGTTTTGCGTTTTAAACTTTTGGGTTACTGAAGCACGCGAAATTCAAATTTTTAAGTTTTGACCAATAGAAGGACAAATGAGTGAGTCGAGAGCTTTTCAATAAACTCAAGATCGTCCTCTACGACGCGCGCTGATCGAGTTAGAGCGATTGTAGTGTAAAATGTGGAAAATGTCGCTCTTTGTGTTGCGTGTTTGCGTAATTAAGAAAATTGTTAATGCCAAATGAAAGAGCACGTCGAGACCTTTTAGTTGACTTATCGCACGCCGCACTACGACGTAAGACGAGCGAGTTAGAGCCGTTTTGCGTTTTGACTTTCGGGTTACTGTAGCACGCGCAAGTCAAACTTTTGAATCTCGACTTTTCTTAAAGCAATGCTTGGACGTTATGATTAACATCGCCAGAAATGTCCAGCCTCGCTTGTTCACATAGCCGAAGAGAAAATTTTCAAAGATTCAACCGCGCTCAGGAGATTCACCGCTTTTGGAATGCGCTGCCGTTCAACGTGACTTCGTAGGCAGATGGTGTAACTCAGAGAAGTACTCGCCACTCGGTAATTGCCGCAAAAGCACCCCCCCCCCCCCCCCAACCCTCACCTTCCCTCCCTCTAGCCGTGTCAACTACTGTAGCAAATAACGTAAGCCTTTAGCCCATCGAGTCTTCATGTAGCTTTCGCGACGGTAACCAGTGACAGTGGTGGTTTGGTTAGTCGCAAAACTTTTGCAGGTGCCTTGGCGAAATCGTTCTGCCTTGGGCTATGGCGGAGCGTCCACAATCTTCCTGCGTGCGTCGTCTTCCCGACTATAGGTCTCCCTCCTATTGCGCGGCGTCGAAAAGGATGATGGCAATCGAAGACTGCGATCTTTACGAGACCGCGAGAGACAGAGAAGGAGGGAAAACAAGTCGCGGCGGCGCTGACTCACTTTCCATCTTCTGTCCTGGAGTCACGGCCGTTCATTTGCGCGGCGCCGCACAATTTTGCGCGCGCAGTTTTTGACGTCAAGAAGAGAGCGCCCCCGCTCGCCAACCACTAGAAAAGGCGCAGGAGAGGAGTCATTGTTTGGCAGACACCTTTCGGGCCTAATTTTCCCACTGTTTTGAGTCGAGAATGATGAAAACGACGCTGGCTTTCGCCGCGCTGTTGGCGCTACAGTCCGCTCTCGGAGCCAAGGTCAAGTACCTGCACATCATCTCAGAGATCCAGTCGAGATTCGCCATCACCGATGTGGTCAGCGAGATGGAGAATCAGAAAGACGTGGCGGAAGAAGTCACCTTCAGGGCCACGTTACCGGACGCCGCTTTCATCTCAAACTTTTCCCTGTGGGACCCCCGCTAGATTTGAATATTGTACCGTAGATTTTGGGAAATGGCAATGGTACGCATTTCAGAGAAATCGATGGCAAGGTCACCTACGGCGACGTCAAGAAGAAGGAGGAGGCGAGACAGGTCTACGAAGAAGCCAGGGCGCGAGGTGATAGCGCCGCGCTGGTCTCACAAAGGTGTGCTTAAAGGAAGTAGAATTACCGTACGTACTTTCAGTGCCATAACTAACTAGGTACATGGCCCGTACCAGGCAACACAACGGAGTAACATGTTACATTGTTTGTGCCTGAGAGAGAGCCTGAGAGAGAGGCCGTTTGTGGGCTCTGTTTCGTCAGCGCACAAGAACGCGGTAATCTACGCATGCTTTCTCCAGGGAGACGAACAACTTCGAGATCAGCGTCAACGTTGGTGCCAAGCAGAGGGTCATCTTCAACCTAACCTACCAGGAGGTGCTGAAGAGGGTGCACGGCGTCTACAAGCACATCATCAACGTGCAGACCAACGGACAGAAGGTGGAGGACCTCCAGGTGGACGTCCTCATCGCCGACAGGGCCAACATCACACTGCTGAAGGTGCCCAGCTTCGGGCCCAGAGTGGGAGAGAAGACCAACGAGGAGCTGAAGAACCTGCCAGGTGGTGACTTCTGTAGTTACAGTATGCGCAGTTTCTGCTCACAACTAGCCACTTATAATGGATCGTGAAGATAAGAATCTGCTTTCCCTTGCAGACGCCAAGGACGTCGAGTCGCGCATCACAAGCACCGACGCCGGCTCACTCGGCTATGTGTTCTTCAAGCCCAAGGCTAAGGGAGGCAAGGCCGATGATGGACAGTTGGTGGTGCTGTACGACGTCGAGCGCGACTCCAGTGGTGGCGCCATCGAGGTGACTACGGCAATCCTCGATTTCAAACTTGTCGCATACCGTATCCAGGAGCTCTGAAATTGTTCTCAGGTGGTCAACGGCTACTTCGTCCACTTCTTCGCCCCTGACAACATCCCAGCGGGAGACAAGCACGTGGTGTTCGTTCTGGACCAATCTGGCTCAATGCAGGGCAGGAAATTCGAACAACTGCAGGTTTCGGCGATGAAAACTTGAATCGAATCATTCGTGCGTGGTAAGTACAGTAGTATACAAACGTTCCAGGAAGCCATGCGCTCCATCCTGAAGCAGCTGAACCCCTCGGACCGGTTCAACATCCTGATGTTCAGCAACGACGTGACGCCTTACAAGAGCGGCTCAGTGGTCGCCAGCAGCGCCAATATCAACGAAGCGATCAAGTTTGTGGATGAACAAGAAGCGAATGGAGGTGGTTTAGTTACTACCGAATGACAGGACAGAATAGCACTGTATGGAGTCACCTTTAGTTTCTTATATTCAGGCACAAACTTGTACGGCGGCATAGAAAAGGCCTTCGAATTGCTGGGCGCGGATGGAAGCAGTGCGCTCGTCTCAATGATAATCCACTTGACGGACGGGCAACCAACAGTTGGAGTTCAAAGTACAGACTCGATTGTCAACGGAATCAATGAGATGAACAAGGACAATGGTGGGAATATTTGGAGAATGCCTAATGGGGTTGTCTTCTTTCAAGACTTAGAAAGTTTAAGACTTAAAGTATTGTGAAGTTTCAGGCTACAGTGTCCATGGGATCGCCTTTGGAGAGCACGCTGACTTCAGACTGATCCAGAAGATCTCGGCCAGTGTTGCCGAAGTAGAGGAATTTCTTATCGAGTTGAGTAAAGTAAAGTAAATATTTCGAATTTCTTATCGAGTTAAGTAAAGTAAAGTACAACCTCGGAATTTCTTATCGAGTAGAGTAAAGTACAAACCGATTTCCTTTACCGAGTACTTAAAAAGTACTCGTTTAGCTGCCCCTAAAAATATTCTTAAAAAGTATACATTTTTGGTGCTAAACTTGTCGTTTGTGCAAGTGGTGTTTGGGTAGAATTTCTACCAGTGAGAATAATGGCAGATTTTGCACTGATCGACAGTCTCCAATCAACTGCCACAATGCACAACGCATAGTCCGTTCAGCTGTAAGCAAAGCTTCAAAATCTTTGAGTCAAACGCACATGGCATCACAAGGTAATCATCTTGCGAGTGTGCATAATTGAGCTTCCACTAAAACTGCCTACTGTCAGACCTAACCTATCTGACTACATTGTGTCAGACTGTTTCTCTTACAACGTCATGCCTGTGGCACCCTCTCCCAATTGCTGCTTTGGTACACATGATACAGTTTGTTGGCACACATAATCCAGATTTCTCAGATTTTGACGTTTTCACCAACTGCTAGAGTACTGCAGCTCGTGGACAGACGGCAAAATGCTGTGGTTTCCTTCCTGTTGAAGTGGATCGAGTACTAAAGAGTACTCGTTAGTTAAAAAGTACTAAAAAGTACTAAAAAGTAGAGAATCCCTTATCGAGTAGAGTAAAGTAAAGTAAAATTGCTCAAAATCTTATCGAGTAGAGTAAAGTACTAGTACTTTACTCGTTACTTACTTTTTAAGAATCCTTAAAAAGTACTCCGGCAACACTGATCTCGGCGCAGAACAAGGGCTTGGCGAGGAAGGTCTACGAGGATTCTGACGCGCCGGAACAATTGGAAGGTGTGTGCTCCGTGGGACACTGCAGCTGCATTGCACTCCTGCGAATTGTCATCACGTCGCAGGTTTCTACAAGCAAATCTCCACTCCTCTGCTGCGCGACGTGCGGATCAAGTACATTGGAGAGAACGTCGACGTGGGCTCTCTCATTGGCGAGAACGAAGACGTCTACTACGATGGCAGCGAGGTGGTCACCATTGGCAGACTGGTCAACGACACCGATGAAGTCCATGCGGAGCTGAAGGCCACTGGGAAGAAGGGCGAGGACCAATCATTTGCGGTACATAGGTTGCGGTTGCAGAGGTTTCAGTAGTCCGATTCACCGGACCACTGAATCGCCATTCCAGGCGGCTGGAGGAGTCCCATCGCGCAGCATCATCGCTCCCAGATGCTTTCCACCTCTGGAACCTGTGCCGTTCGCCACTGGTGACGTCCCCATCATGCCTCGCCACATCATTGTCTGCCCGCCACCATTCCCACCGCACGTGACCACCACACCAAAGCCGGTGCTGGCCTCCAGCTCAGTTGGAGGCTTCATTGAGAGAATGTGGGCCTACAAGACCATCAAGAAGCTGCTGAAGGAGGCCAAGCTGGAGGACTCCGAAGAGGCGCGAAAGGAGAAGAACGAGAGAGCCCTGGAGCTGAGCCTGAAGGTAAAACTAGTGCGATCTATTGGATTGTTCGCAATCTGAAAACACAACAGTTTACATTGTTTGCAGTACGGATTTGTCTCGGACCTCACCTCGATGGTCGTAGTGCCTCCCAATCAAGAGACCGACAACGCAACAAAGGCGGACGCCGATGAAACAGAAGAATCCCTTAGTGCAGATGACCAAGAGAGCAAGAAGCAGGTGGTGCTGTCGGCGAGACAACAAAAGGCGCCCGTGTCGGTTGGCAAGCGACGTTTCTCGGCAAGTGGGGGGCCCATCGGATTCAGCGCTGGCGGTGCGAATTTACTTTGTATTCTTCGTTTGTTTATCCGCTTGGGCATACTTCATGTGATCATTTAATTATCAATGACACATAATTGTCTTTGTACAATTCTTTTGCCTTCAATTCACATTCCGTCTGACGTACGTAAGTACATTACCACCGTCATAATGCCTCATAAATGACGTTTGTCTGACAACGTGTCTCATTCGTCTGTCAGACCAGTCGAAAGGACCTCTCTGTTGACGATCTGTCTGACAGACCAATCGACGCACTTGCCGCGTGGCTGGCAGACATGCAATATGACCAAGTGACTGAAGCTAACATCCTGAACAATGTACAATCCATATTCACTCTCTAGTAAGTCACCTGAAAGACATATTCTCTGTTCTTTGACTTTTGTGGTTGCTATCAAGTCACGTGCGACCGATATGAGGGAGAGCAAGGAGAATTGCACCGTGACTTGTGATCGAAATACTGTGATTCGACTTTTCCACGACTGGCTTCTTCTCAAATAACGGAAATGCGACGACGACCGGCGACAAACTACGACGACGAAATCGACGACTAGAAGCGAATTGCGACAGCACTCTACCGACGGACAACTAAGGATCGCGACAGGAAGGGGCGCGCTTCAGATCACACACGCTCTACAGGCCGACTCAAAACAACAACTCGACACGACTCGACTCGACGACTCAACACGACTCAACAAAGAAGAGAAATAAAGACAGCGAGTCGCTTTCTACGCCGACTGAAGAGAACGAACAGAAATCACCCCTATATGGCATCGACGCCACGTGTATTTACAGTAGCTTCTACCCTAACTACCGATGACACTACAACAAGCTGTTTTAAAAAAGTTGAGTTGTTTTATTAATACAGAGTGGTTTGTGAGTGTTTTAAAGTGGAAGCGTAAAAGAGTGGATACTTTTGTAAAGTGTTTCGAAGCCTTTCCGATATGACGCGCGCCCGCCCGGAGTCCACTATTCATGCGCTACTTCTGACACGCTCCTTTCTGAGGGGTTCTTGCAGGGCAACATTGGGATCGCCCGGGATTAATTTTTTGAGCAAGGCACACGCATTTCTGAGCGGTTGTTGCAAGGCAACATTGGGATCGCCCGGGATTAATTTCTTTAGCAGACAAAGTTGTTCGTACGACAAGAGTTAAAAAAACAAAAGTATTTCTTTAGGAATGACCGCTCAACAACTGTCTCAACGTAAGCTTTCAAACGGTCGAACGAATGCCGCTCTACAACGTACGACGAGCGAGTTAGGGCCGATTTGCTGTTTGAACCTTTGAGTAACTGTAGCTCGCGAAATTCAAACTTTTGAATCTCGACTTCTCTTAAAGGAATGATCAATGTGCCGAAAGCTGTTCAACGTGCTCAAGATCGTCTCTCTACGACGGAAGACGAGCGAGTTAGAGAAGTTTTGCCTTTTGAACCGCTGGGTTACTGTAGCTCGCCATATTCAAACTTTTGAGTTTCGACCAATCGAAGAACAAATGATCAGTGAGTCGAGAGCTATCCAACAAACTCAAGATCGTCTCTCTACGACGCACGCTGAGCGAGGTAGGGCGATTTCTGTGCTAAAAACGCGAGAATGTCGCTTTTCGTGTTGCGTGTTTGCGTAATTTAGAAAATGTTTTATGCCAAACGAACGACCGCGTCGAGACCTTTTAGTAGACCTATCGCACGCCGCTCTACGACGTAAGACGAGCGAGTTAGAGCCGCTTTGCTGTTTCAACCTTTGAGTTACCGTAGCTCGCGAAATTCAAACTTTTGAATTTTGACTTCTCTTAACGGAATGATCAGTGTGCCGAAACCTATTCAACGACCTCAAGATCGTCTCTTTACGACGGAAGACGAGCGAGTTAGAGGAGTTTTGCGTTTTGAATCTTTGGGTTACTGTAGCGCGCGAAATTCAAACTTTTGGGTTTCGACCAATAGAAGAACAAATGATCAGTGAGTCGAGAGCTATCCAACCAACTTAAGACCGTCTCTCTACGACGCAAGCTGAGTGAGTTAGAGCGATTTCTGTGTCAAAAACGCGAGAATGTCGCTTTTCGTGTTGCGTGTTTGCGTAATTAACAAAAGTTTTAATGCCAAACGAAAGCGCACGTCGAGACCTTTCAGTTGACCTATCGCGCGCCGCTCTACGATGTAAGACGAGCTATTTAGAGCCGTTTTGCGTTTAGACCTTCGGGTTACTGTAGCGCGCGCAATTCAAAGTTTTGAATTTCGAAGTCTCTTAGCGACATTACCAGTGAGTCGAGACCTATCCATAAAGTCCAAGATCTCCTTCCTACGACTTTCCAACGGCGAGATCTGAGAGCGTGACGAACGCACGAACGTACGTACGCACGCACGAAAAGCTCTCGTAGGGGTTCGCCCGGCTGAGGCCGGGCGAAAAAAGCGCGGCCGTTTCGAATTCGAAATAACGAACAAGCTGCGGCAATAAGTTTACGGTAACGCGCAGGATCAAACCCAATTATCACGCGAAGACGCGACACTCCCGGCGGAGAACAAAAGGAGCGAACACAACAACGGGAGAACGCAAACAATCAAAAGAACAAATCAGCGCGAAACGATGGTCGACCGGTAGCAGAGGGAGTAGGCCAGGGAGAGATCCAATGGGGAAAGTCCACCTCCGGAAGGGGAACACCACAGGGAGAGTTCCACAGATCCACATGGTAGGGTAGAGCTCGAAGGGATCTCCAGTAGATGGGCAGGTGGAAACCCAGGAAAGGAGCTGCTGTAGAAAGAGCCATACCGACCCAGCCGTAGTAGAAGGGGACCCAGCCGTAGTAGAAGTGGAAGCCGACGAAGGGAAGGGACCAGAGTCGGATACGACCATAGAGAATCCCAGGACGGCCAATGGGGAACCACAACTCGAGGGCTGAATGCTGAGCACGAGCGACAACAGGCCACCAAACTTCTTCGCGCAACTTAGCTTGTGAATGGGTGGGGGCCACGGAGGCAGCGTGTTCACTAGCGTATAGTGCGTCTCGTGCAGAGAACTGTATGCGCCGTGCAACGATACCGAGGATTGGCCGTAGCAACTGGGGAAGAGCGTGAAGAAGGCGACAATCACGCACGAGAGAACGACGAGGAACAACACCGACGACGAGAATCTCGGCTCGGAGGAGCCGCCCTCCCCACTGACAGAAAACGAATTCGACTGCGAGCTCGAATAATTGCAATTGATCGAACCCTCTTGGCAGAATCTACGCTCGCTGCGCTCACTAACCAAGCTAGAACCGAATGTGTGCTCTACCGAATCTACAGAGTCGACGGTGCACGAATTGCGACTACTGAATTCGCTTTTGGAATCGGAATACTCATCAGCGGCTACTTTCGAGAGTTCTCCAGAGGTCGATGCAGAAGTGGAAATGCACGAATCGGAGTCGGAAGAGTCGCTACCTATTTCAGGCCCGCAGGCGGAAGAGACACTTGACTCAGTATCACTGGAAATCGAATCGAGTGGAGTGCAAAGCGCCACAACAAATTTTGAGGAAGAAGAAGCGCAATTGCACAAATCGTTGCAACTTTCAACCGAATAGGACGAGGAACCAATCAACTCGTCAGTAGGAACACTGCTACTGTGCAGCGCAGAAATCGACTCGCTCAGCTGCTCAACTAAGCCCACGAAGCTCGCGAATGCCGTTTCTGGCTCATAGCCCATACGAACACGTTACACTTTGTCTTGGGAGAATATTTATTTCGAAAGGCCTTGAAGGAATAAAAAAATTGAAGAAAAATCCCTCCAAGAATTGTCAAACTACCTTGGGGGAAATTTTTGCACGGTGCGTTACACTAAATCTTGCGGGTAATTTTTATTATGGAGACAGCCGGACACCGTCTTGGGAAGGATTTTTTTCCCCTCTCAAGATTTTTCGGAAGCTGCCAAAATTTGTTCCTCCAAGAATTTGTGTAACTGTGTTGCAACAAGATTAGCAAGTGCACTCACACAATGCATGGACAATCTTAGGACACCTGGCTTGGATTATAAATGGATCGACATGCATTAATGTGTTGTAACAATCCACACATCCTAATGATCATTTAACAGATGTTCCTTGTTTGAGTTTTGCCACATATTCAATTCAATCATCCTATTCTTCAGAGCAGCTTCATCACATGCCGAATCTCTGGGCAATTCGATCGATGACGATGACCCAAGTTCCCATGGTCCCCAGGGCCACTGCTACTCGATTGAAGATGGTCCAACTATGAGGTATTGAGTAATGTTAATATTTAGCGGTACATACTGTTGAACAGTGAAGTGTACATACTTTTTCCTAGCTCTAGTACATTGACACATTAAACGAAGACGTACTAACCCAACTTTCTTGTTGCTGTCATAGGTCTGTGTACCCTAATGAATGGGGTTATCTTCTGGTTCGTCATCCATCTGGAGGTGCTCCTTGTCGATCGGTTCCCGCTTGGGCTCCTCTGGCTCTTCATTCATCTGGACCTGCCCCAAGTTGATCTGTTCCATGTTTATTTGCTCCATTGGCCTTTCAGGTTCGGTCTAAAATGTTGTGCCAATATTAGCAATAACACCGTAACTGTCATTCGGCTTAAACGTTCTGCACAAGTGCATGATGTTTCACTAGAAACAGGCGCAAACCTCAAAAACACACCAAGTACTAAAAATCTTGGGGGATTTTTTTTCACTCACTGACTCCACTGGCTTCTTGCTCAACTGCTCACCCATTCAACACCACTCACCCACTTACTCTCATTTGCTAACTCACTCACTCACCAGCAGGTATCAGTCCATCCACTTCAGTGAGGGAAAGCCAAGCAGGTGCCCAAGGTCCAGACCAAAGTCCAAGGCAGTGCCCAAAAGGTGATGTGTGAAGAAGATGAGAATGGCATCCCATATATGACATCTCCCTCTTATAGGAGTCCGGAAAACCATTCCACTGTCTAGACAGTGATGTGATGCTTAGAAAACATCTGTGGGAGGTCTGCTGCTGTACTGTGCACGTATTTCCTGCGCACATAAAATTGGGCGGTCGGTCCCAAATTATACGCTAGGGTAGTGGTTACCTTTCTGTTTGTACTCTGCCATACATTGCGCAGCTGGCTGGCATTGGCTTCACCCTAGACGTCAATCTATCCGCACGGCGCACACAAACGTGACTCAACCAACCCTTGTATTTGTTGTCCGGCATGCATTACCCATACAAATGCGTGCGCGCAATGCACACTGTGCATGGGAATGGAGGATGCACGCCTTGCGTCAAAAGTTGGCGCTCATGTTGATTTTATCTTGGTAGGGTAATTGTGGCTCACCGCCCTTAGGTGAACTATTGCAATGTGCAAAATGCAGTGCAACGGTGTCTTCACAAGAATTTCTGCAAAGTTTTTCTGCACCCGCACTGCTTCAAGCTGTTCCATGAAGCGCCTCAGAGTGAAATTCTAAAACTGTTGTAATTATGGGTCGCGTTGTGCCTTGTCATGTGTGAAGAAGAGCAGTCTTGTGTGCATCTAGTGGGATACTATGACAACGGCAACACAGCGATGCACATTTTACGATCACTGCCATTACACCACGTGACAATTTACAATAATTAGGCCTTACAACAAGTCAATACGAATTGCCACCGTGTCAGAGCTTTGTAACGCTGTGTAACGCAACAAGCACACAAAAGTTCCTCCAAGTGGTAAAATAAAAAATTGTACCAAGTAACGCCACCTTCAATGTTTTTCTTGGAGTGAATTTTCTTCTCTGTCCGCCCGTCTTTACTGATTTCTATGAAGCTTTTCATTCTGCATCTATACTTCAATGTTACTACTCTCTAGACCAAGTTTTGGAGCTCACCTTCAGAGACAGAGACCCTTTCTTCTTCGGCTTCTACCAGCGCGTACGCGAAGTCCTGGCTGTCATCTGAAACCAGTAGCTTAGCTACATAGGATGTCTACCTATATACGAGAGCGGTCGACCCTACAGAATCTGCAAAGGAAAAGACAGCCGACCTGAAGCGACGACTTCGTCGCCGCAATCGCACCGGCCGTTGCACCTGCAGGCGTTGCCGGCGCAACCGCCGGTCCGGAACCGACGCCGAATGCAGAAAGCGGAGCAGGGACCCGTGTCGCACTGAGCCTGACATGCGTGATGATGATTTCGGATTCTTACAGTTTCATACTGCGCCATCTACACGTTGAATGGATGGACTACCCGAACCGCTGTACCGTGCACTGTGCAGTTCCCACCGACCCCCCGAACTAGAGGTACATGTAGACACAATGTTCGGAAAGTGGGTTTCCCTCCAGAACCATCGTGTGAGAGTTTTAATAGATAGGTTCAGGTAGACGCATGCCGTCGTTATGCACTGTAGGTGCCGCACCTCAACGTTGACCACCACCACGACGACGGCCAGAGCCAGACAGAGCAGAAAGTGAATAGAGTTCATGTTTTTGAGAACTGTGTGCTATTAGTGTTTAGTGCATTACTGTTGGATAAGATGCAGCATTTTCTCGCGACACGTGCTGTTTTATAATAACCATCATAGGCTGATAACAAAACGGCCCGCTAATCCTTTTGTTTGCGGTAGAGCACCAAAGTCGCACCTGAGAAACTTGTTACATAGGCCAGGAATGCATGAATGGTAGGAATGTGTGCTCTTGACTCAAATTCTCTTGTTCTGAGTATTGTGGTAGCTCCTGAATATTGAAAACTGTACTACAATACGTTGGAGAGCAACTCAAATGACAACATTGATTCAAGTCCTTACAGTACGAAGTTGCTGACTGCACTGATGTCTGCTGAACTTTCGCGCACCCAGTACTCACGTTGTACCCAGTGCGGGCGAACTGCACCCATAATCAGGTGCTGCAACAAGACCTCGTGTATGACAAGAACTGATACAGAGCGTGGAATGCGCAAAGTAAACTTGGCTTTGAAGACTTCGAAACAGAGGAAACTACAGGCAATCAAGGCACATTCCGGAGGGACATAACATATATGTAGGTACAGGTGAGCGCATTCCGAAGGTACATACTGACGATTGTAACATACCGTATTACCTCGAATAAGTGCCCGGAGCACTTATATTTTCGAAGCCTCTAAAAGGGGGGCATTTAATCGAAGGGGCACTTATTGTTTCGAAGTAGAAGTTTGACTTCAAATCGTTGTGCGGTTACCTGTGTATACAGTGTTTTCAAGCTTCTACCAAGGTCAAGTGGTGTGATTTGGCCTGAAAGACGTGTAATTATCGGTATATCGGCACCTTTCTTTCTTTATGGGAGACGTTTAGTACCTATGTGTGTGAGTTTAGTACCTACATATGTGAGACTTGTGTGAATCCCCCACGCTACTACTGCACATTTACATTGATGCAGCGCGTAACGGATGCATTTATGGAGTGTAGTCCGGCAATGATTTGCAACAACAGCAGCCGCCAAGTCTCAAACGAATTCTCTAACGAAGAAGTGTGCCAAGACTCGCTAGCGCTCTACGACGAACAGAAAGAGGAAGTCACGCATCATGATACATACGTATCGGTGCAAACAGACAAACTGATCTTACATAGCGCACAACAAAACTGCAGACTAAAATCCCCCAAATTCAGAATTCCTCCATTCTCAGCACTCAATTTCATCCACGATGTCTTCGTAAGAGGCCACGATGGTGGGACTGATGCTCTTGTAGGCGGCGACCTTGGCGGAGAGCTCCAGAATCGAGGCACTCGGCGGCACAACGACCATAATTTTGACGAACTCCCCAGCGACTTTGGGCGCCATGGGCTCGAACTTGTCAAAGTCCGAGTTGTCCGAGGGAAAGAAGACACCGTACTTCTTGTTGCGGTTGTTCAAGACGGCGTTCAGTATGTCCTGGCTCTCGTCCGCGTTCTTGGCCACGCCGTTCAGCGACTCCATATCGAGTATGGCGTTGGTGTAGTGGTACAGGTCCTGGGGGTCGGTCAGGCGATGGACCCTGACCGCGTCGCGAGCCTTTGTCAGTTGTATGATGGCCAGACGGAAGGAGTGGACGCCGATCCGGGACTTGAGCTCGTGCACGACGTCGGCAACCATCAGCAGGTTGACGAAGAGCTGACGGGGAGCCACCTCGTCCAGAACGATGTAGATGTCCACTTGGCAGGGGGCTGAACGTGGAATCCGCTGCGTAAGGTACACAGTATGACGAATTTGCCGTCTACAATATACATAGTCAAAATGACAAATGTGCCGGTTGTATGGAGGCTAGATAGATGGTGCTTGAAGACGGCCTGTATTCACTGTTGGCAAAGCACGCAGCCATGTACACATGCCTTGCGCACGGCAAGGGGTTTGTTACAAGGATTATTTAGAAGGCAATTGGTTAGCTAGTTTACAGTTACACTTCGCACAAACAACTCCACTGCTAGAGTATATTGAAACGTTTCCACATCGCAGTCACAAAGGCGATGACTCTAAATCTGCCATCGGTCTAACAAGCGATTCCAAAAGAACAGAATACAAACTCCACCAACCATGAGTGAAAGAGGTCAAGGGGTGTGGGTCTATCGTTGGCAGAATGGAAGTTCCAGAGACGGGGCCGCTGGGCGGCGGCGCTGGCCGGGGCGGCATCCCCAAGAAAGCTCCGGAAGGGCCGTGCCGCGCTGAGGGTGCTGCTGCGAATACTGCGGGCGGTGCAGCCAGACCTGCAACTGTCGCGTCTTCGCGTGATAATTGGGTTTGATCCTGCGCGTTACCGTAAACTTATTGCCGCAGCTTGTTCGTTATTTCGAATTCGAAACGGCCGCGCTTTTTGTAGTGTCATCGGTAGTTAGGGTAGAAGCTACTGTAAATACACGTGGCGTCGATGCCATATAGGGGTGATTTCTGTTCGTTCTCTTCAGTCGGCGTAGAAAGCGACTCGCTGTCTTTATTTCTCTTCTTTGTTGAGTCGTGTTGAGTCGTCGAGTCGAGTCGTGTCGAGTTGTTGTTTTGAGTCGGCCTGTAGAGCGTGTGTGATCTGAAGCGCGCCCCTTCCTGTCGCGATCGTATGTTGTTCTTGGTTTCGTTGCGTCTTGTGACGAAAATCTCAATTTTGACATTTTTTTAAATTTTAATTCTAAATATCTCGAAATTGAAATTTATTAAAACTGCAAAACTATGTCACAAATTCTTATTGGCATACGGCCTTACCATTTCTGCGTTCAAATTCGTCAAAAAACGGATGTTCTATTTTGTTGATTTATGGAATTTTGAAAAATAATCACGCATTTCTATTAAATTCCATATTTGCAAAAAAATTCTCTTGCGTTACAAATTATCCGCAATCTATACTCTTTCCATTTCTGAAGAAATTTCGCCGCTATTTCATCAGGTGAAAAGTCGATTTTCGACATTTCCGTATTTTGATTGTAAATATATCGAAATTGCAATTTTTAAAGACTGCAAAACTATGTCACAAATCCTTATTGGCATACGACCTTTCCATTGCTGCATTCACATTCGACAATAAATGACGTTGTATTTTAGTCAATTTATGCAATTTTGACAAATAATCGCGTATTTCTATTAAATTCCACATTTGCAAAAAATTTCTTTTGTGTTACAAATTATCCGCGATCCATGCTCCTTCCATTTCTGAAGAAATTTCGCGGCTAGCGCATCAGACGAAAAAGTCGATTTTCGACATTTTCGAATTTTGATTGCGAATATCTCGAAAATGCGAAATTAGCAACAGAAACGGACATCGGATCCGTACTCAGCGACATCGACTCTACTTGACCGCATATGTCACTGACTTTACTTCGGTGCGACGGAAACACACACAGACACACAGACACACACACACACATTGTCATCCGTATATATACACCTCGCCGCGCTGAGGCGCGGCGAAAAAAGTCGATTTTCGACATTTTCGAATTTTAGTTGTGAATATCTCGAAAATGCGAAATTAGCAACAGAAACGGACATCGGATCCGTACTCAGCGTCCTCGACTCTACTTGACCACATATGTCACTGACTTTACTTCGGTGCGACGGAAACACACACACACACACACACAGACACACACACAGACACACACACACACACACATTGTCATCCGTATATATACACCTCGCCGCGCTGAGGCGCGGCGAAAAAAACAGCAAAAATACGAGCACCCTTCTGGCTTCTCTTCATTTCAACAAAGGTTTGGTGCACCGGTCCCCAGTAAACTTCAGCTATATATTCGTCTTCTGTCGCGCCACTAAGGCAGGGATCGGGAATCTGAAATCAGCTACACAATGCCAACCACAAACGAAAATGTTCAATTATGCCAGTAGTAAAATTCTTTGCTAGGCCGGCACACGGCTAACTGCAAGCGAAAGGAGTTACCATACTACTTGCGTAGTTCGTACAATGGTACAATCTGTAAAAGGGGTTCACCAGGACGACTAGCAGAACAATAATTGCAGATTTCATTTCTGTGACTCAAATAGATAGCTAGATACGATTTTTAAAACTTTGACAGTTGGTAGCGAAGCGATTTATCTTTGTGCTATCGAACAGAATGTCAAGACAAAGAAACAGAGCAACAACTATCGTTGGTAAGTCGCGTTTTGTATTCAGTAGCGTTTGCACGTCCAAGTAGCGATTCTCATTCTGCCACGCTGCTTGATTTGCCAAGCTGCGTTGCATGTAGGGATGCTGGGTTTTGTGTTTTTGGTGGTGGTTTGTGTTGGGTGATTGTGGTGTGGTTTGTGGTTGTTGTTGGAATGTGGTTTGTTGAGATGTACTGGCGTGGACTTTGCTTGATGTGGCGCTTCTGTTGGGCTTGTTGGTCTTGGCTTTGTGGTGCTGGTGCAGGTGTGGAGCTGGATGCTCTCTCTCTCTTTGGTTCTGTGATGGGCGGAGAGTGGGTGCTTGATGTGGGCGCGCTTGCGCTGGCGCGAGTATCGGTGCGTGAGTTGCGCGAGGGCTCGTTTTGTGGGTGATGGTCTCTGCGCTGCGCGCGTGCTGCGCGATGGTCTGCGGTCTTCGGGCTATGCTCTGGTCAATAAGCACAATAGAAATATAGCATAGAGACAGATCCTGTTTCTTTCGGTTGCTGCGTTTTCTGTTTGCCTGTGTCTCGGTGGCCGTGGGGGTCTTCGCCCTGTCTCCTGGCCCTCCGGCCTAATCAGAGACAGTATGACTCGGGATGGCCGCCACAGAATAACACAATACTGGTTTTGTGTTTTGGTGGTTTGTGGTGTTGGTGTGGTTTTGGTGTTGTTGGTGTGGTTTGTTGGATGGGTGGGTTTGTTGTGTGGGTTTGTTGGGTTGTTGGTTTGGTTTGTGGTGCTGGTGGGTGTGGGCTGGTGCTCTCTTTTTTTCTGGGGTCTGTGTGGGGGGTTGGGTGCTTGTGGGGGCTGGCTGGGGGTTCGTGCGTGGTTGGGGGGCTCGTTTGTGTTTGGTCTCTGCGCTGCGGCGTGGCTGGGTGGGGGCTGGGCTGCTTGGGCTATGCTCTGGCTGCCTGTTGCATGGCGTCCCTGTTTCTTTCGGTGCTGCGTTTCTGTTGCCCTGTGTCTCAGGTGGCCAGTGGGGGTCTTCGCCCTGTCTCCTGGCCCTCCGGCCTAATCAGAGACAGTATGACTCGGGATGGCCGCCACAGAATAACACAATACCCCTTAATAGGTGTCACGCTTTTTGGTGTTACGCGTGACATGTCTACATTTTTTCCGTGGCATCCGTGCAATTCTGTGGCCTCCCAGTGAATGGCTGTGAAAAGCCTAGGAGAGAGTTAGTGGCATTCCTGGCAACGTGGGAAATAAGTCTGTGAACAAAAAATATTGAAAAAAATTTGGAAAAATTTGGTAAAATTTTGAAAAAAGCCAAGGATATTTGTCAGAGCCAATGATAAGCCAGAGAATGGCAATAAAGCCAAACAATCTACTATTTGTTCCCAATCTGTGAGATATTAGAAGCCTAGGCTTCTGCAAGACACTGCTTCAGGGGGATTGCTACTTCTGCAGGTGTCACGGGTGACACATAGTTTGCTGAAGCGCTGACATGAAGAGGGGAAAATGCAGTGAGAGGCCAAGTGAAGCAGATGACCATGCAGTATATGCCTCTTTGTGTGCTTCTCTATGTGACATGTGCAAATAGTGAGTTTCACAGTAACATGCCACTATATGTGATTATATGCAAGAAAGTGCAAATAGCTTCTGTTCCCTGGCTGAGTTTCCTGTACTTCAAGGCAGTCTGTACTGTACTGTCATGAGCAAGAGGGATTGAAGTGAAAAGACAGAAGATGATATCACAAGGCACGATATCTCACTATCTGAACCTGCCCAAGCAACGATGGCAAATAGTGCATATTTCTAGCCATATCCCACTGAATGTCAGTGACAGCCCCAGTACAAAAGCCTGAAACATCATAGTTCTGTTGCTGATTTTCCTGTGAGTCAGGGCAACTGCTACTGTAGTCTAATGGATTTGCCTGTGAAGTCATGGAGAAAGGCGTGGGTTTTCAAACAGACAGAAGAGTTCCCAGACAGCGTGGAGGGGTTTTTTGAGTTTTACAGCCTACCGCACTAATACATGTCTAAAAATACTGGCAACAAAACACCGTCTGGCTGCCGGAGTGACAATTTTGTGCCCGCCAGTGGCGTCAAACCCTTCACAACCCCCAGCAATCTCCAGTGTTTGTCCACTCTTCTCGGGAGAGCTGTCAGGGCTCTTCAACTGAATGTCCAGCTGTCCAGAATGGTTAGTGACTTTTTAGTGGCATCGCTAGGAATAGTGTTGGAAATGTTTTTAAACACTGTGGTGTAGTGTAGACCATGTATTGTGTAGTATCAGTGCCTTTCCAACTGAGTTCTAGTTGCAGGAGGGTGCCAACTCCAACACAGAGCAGACGTCTTCACCTCCTCAAAGTTCTCCTCCTCCCTCACAAGGGTCAGCCCCCACAGAAGCCACTGAAAATGCCACCAAATTGGACAAAATGGTTTATGGTTTGCTGATTCAGTCGCTGTTTATGCTAGGTGACAGGGACATAAGTCTGGCTTTTCCAGCCCTTGAAACCAACGGGGGAGAGAGAATTGAGCCCAACTACATCTGCTGGCACCACCGCAAGAAGGACCCTCCACAGATCCAGCTCGCCATTGCTGAACTGGAACTATGGTGTGTTTTCAGTGAGTATATTGGCAATTCTCAGTTATGGAACAATGAAATGTTGTGGTTTAGAAACTCCCGAAGGGGAAGAGAAGTGGCTGGAAGGCCTCAGACAGCTCCCAGAGACTTGTGAAGAAAGGGTAGTCCAGCCAACTGCCTTTGTCATCCTCCCAGAGACCAGCAGTGAGGAGCAGTGGGCTGCTGAGACAGAGAGGACTGTCCCCGCCACAAAGAAGGTTGAATGGCAAACATTATGCTAGTGGCCTATGTCCCTGTATAATAGTGGCATAGTCCCCTATGGTAGTGGCATTTGTAGCTGCTGAGCGACACCTATGGAGACTATGCCAGCTACTTCAAGAAGGATGTAGCCATCGACATACTTGACAAAGAAGGCTGGTGGTTCCCTGCGGTGGCCAAAAAAAGTCTATCGTTTCAAGGAAGGGTTCCCAGTGGTTGCCACCAAATCGATTGGCCACCCCGTCGAGGTGAACTATTGATCTGTGGCATCCGTATTGCCAAATCACTGTATGGGATCATATGTGGTTTCAGTACTACCACCCATCATGCATTCGGGTGCGGGGCACACAATCCACTGAGCCTCCCAGTGGTCCCACCGAAAAGGCCCGAAATGCTGAGATCAGCTGCACCATGTGGGCAAGCTTCTGGGCTGTTCTGAGCTCTGGCATCGGCGGAGTGGTCCAGTGGGTCGATTCAATCTGTGGCGCAGCGGCAATCGCCTTCACCGCCAATGGTGTGACAACAGTCACTGATATGCCATTTCAGAAAATTGCCAAATACACCAAGTTGGTCTTTGCAATCATCTCCCTAAATTCAGTGGCATATGTCACATGTCCAGTAAAGTAGGTCACTTGTTCAGTGGCACAAATACATATTTAATTGAATGTGTTGGTTCAGCAGCTCTGACTTTGCCAAGGAAAGCTCCGAGTTGGCTACCACGAGCCCAGCCACTTCTACTGCTGCCATCACCAAGGCTGGCCAGCAGCCAGATCTGATCCCCTCCACCTCTACTGCACCACAAGCCACTGAAAAGTGATTTCACATTCACATTTCATTGTAAAGGGTTGCTGAAATCCTAGTGGCATAGTGGCCTGCTGTGGCTTTTATTTAGGCAGCAGTGACCATTGAAGCACCGAAGGGCAGTGGCTGAAGTTGCCTCTGCAGTGGAGTGGGGTGGAGTGGCACTGGGGCATGTCTAGACATGGTTTCCACACTGTTCAATTGTATGAGTTTCCTAGACTCGAACAGTGGCTTAATACTGGCTTACCATAACCGTGCTTGTGGCAGAGACCATCCCAGGTGCGCATGGCATAGGTCAGACTATTCGCAGTGTCGATCCCGCTCCAGATGTCGCAGTGGCACTTTCGAGCTGATAACCAATTTGTGACTTTTTGCCACATTTGGGGCCTACATGCAAAACACAGACTTCCGTAGGCCACCTGCCACTTCTTGGGAATCTCAGTGGACTGCATGCCCATATTTCAGCTTTTCACTTGCTATAAAAATTCAATTTTTGCTGCAAAACTACCTGTTTTTGCTTGGAAATCCTTGCGATTTTGTCCACAGGTTGAAGAAAAGCCTATGACTATATGGGAGAGTAATTCCAAGGCTTGTCCCACCATGGCAATATTATTACATCAGACCCATCTGCCTTTCTAGCCTATGAAAATGTCAGTGAATGCCAACATTGCAAATATGACATGGATGTCACCAAAGGTGTCACACATGACACATGGCAGCTATTTTCTTAAAATAAAGGCCTATGACTGCCAGTATTGGTACTGACAAATATTGTGTACATTTCAGGCTTTTGTAGTGTTGTAAAAAATGCCAGTATTTATGGAATTTGCCACGAAGCCAGTGAACAAAATCCGAGGCATTCGTGCCATTCAGTGGCCTCCCACGGAATGGCACGAAAGCCACAAATCGAGATGTCACGCGTGACAGCGTGACACGTTCCCGCACACCGTGCGGCGTGGCACCTATTAAGGGTTAACTTGACGTGGTTCTACTCAATTTGAGTATCTTAATTGTTTAATGTATTAATCACGGTACTTTAGATTAATTGAACCTAGGGTACCTAGTTTGATTCAAGCTTGCCTAGTTACCTAACTTTGGTCGTTTCACTTATTCGGTCAAGTTAAATTTACCAGAAACCCATCAACCAGTCAGAATCCCATGTTTTCAGTCTCTCGAGTCAGCTGCACATCGCCAATCTGACGACAGAGCACAGCGTGGCCTTTGAGTGCCGGGCTCAGAGGGCGACGACAGACCACTTCGCTTCCAGCTCCACCGTCTCACTCGCCGTCATCAGTAAGGGATGGGTGTACTGTTGAAACTCCAATTACAGCGCCTCCACCCTTGGTATTCCGTCCAAAATGCGCGCCCAAAGCCATTCACTTTGCGACCCCTTTCTTTTCAGAATACATTGTGTGCTGTATGCTTTCGACCTAAGACTGTATTGTAGGCACAAAGTAATCTCGGAATCGCCTTTACAGCGACGGCCCAGCCGACAGACTCGAGCTCCGGCCACCAGAGGTGCACGGGCGAATTAGATCTGTTCCTGTGTCAGAACGGCGGCACCTGCAGACACGACCCCGTTCTCAATGCCAGCTACTGCCTGTAAGTCAACAGCTGTATTCAAGATTTGCAGACTTTACGCTCACAGTGGTCATTTGATGAACAAAGATCGCTTTAGAATCGTTCCCAGTAAGATTGTATTGGTAGGTAGGGCTACCAATCTATAAACAATTCACATAACATGACTGGCATAACCAGTTGCTTAATGAATGATGAGTTTTGGGCAAGGCAGCGTCAAGCATGTTTATGTGTAATACAAGCGCGTTGAGCACACATAATGTAGGTTCCCAAAAGTTCCAGTTGCGCCCCGAACTACCAGGGAATTACCTGCGACGAGCACGCTCCCGACCTAGACGAAGTGACATCGCGATACTGTAATGCCATTGGAATAACTTGAGCTAAGGCGTCGCCAGGGCGAACCCCGCTTGCTTTGACCTGTTACAGTATCCCTCCCCCACCCTCATAGACTCCCGTTTGAAGTGTGTACCGTATGTTCCAGATGCGCGAACGGGTATCAGGGAGCCCAATGTGAAACACCGAGCGTACTCGGTTCCGACTTCAGCACCAAAAGTAGGCCGCCAGTTACCGTAAGACGAGAAGTTGTGGCACGCACGCCGGCACGCGCCTCGTTCGCATGTTCGCTTGCTCCCCTCCCTCCTCCTCCTTCTCCTCCTCCACTTCCTCTAGCTCTCATTCCCCTCCACTTCTTCCCTCCGCCGCTGTAGCTCAGTTGGCTTCCTGTGGACATCGTAAGCCTCTTACAGTTGAGCCCATACCTATATGGGTACTGTAGGTACGATCTACTACCACAGTGTTGCACTTGCAACGGGAAGCCAACTGCGTTGACCTGCTCCGTAGAAGTAGCCGATGGGGTCGCGTTCGCGCTGCTTGCATGTGGTCAAAGTTCTCTTGAAATGCGTTTACAATCGAATACGTCGTTGTCGCTTCGAGCGGACCGTCAGTAGTCCACGACACGTCTTTTGTACCACTATTGCGGAGGTAGCATTGCATATGCCTCACGATGTACCGTGTCGCATGATCTCTAGCGGGTGTAGTACCTTGGTGGGCTTTTAGATGCCCATACGAGTTCGTTGGCGCGCGATGTCAAGAGCATAGGCGGCCAATCGTAATCCTTCCGGATCCCGAGCCGTCTAGAAGTGAGCCGATTGCGCTCGCGTGTGTGTGTGTGCTACCGTACTTTTCGTCTTGGTCCCTCCGCCGTCGTCGTCCTTTGATGTTGTCTTGACGCGTTCTTTCGTCGGTGGAGGCTGCTCAATGACCAGCGTATTGTCTACGTGTTTCTCGTCAGGTTGCACGATGCACATGTCACCTTTCTCCCAGCTAACACCGCTTCTCCCTCAACTGCTCAATTCCACTGTCGCTTGCCGCTTTTGGGGCTTTGGGCTTGGCTTTCGTTGCACTTGTCGCACTGTGTATTATCCATGCGCTGTCCAGCCTTTGTGGGATACGGTATTTTCTCCAATACGTACTGAGCGCTTGAAAGAAGAAATTAACCACTTATTCCAAATCGACATCGTTTGTTTTTCTGCAGATCCCGAAACCTTTAGCAGTTTGATCCTATATTTGCATATAGCACAATCGAATGGGGGTATGTGTCTCGGGATCTGGTTGATTTTTGGGATCTGCAGAAAAAACAAACGATGTCGGTTTGGAATAAGTGGTTAACGTGAGTGCGCGTCGGTGCAGTATAGGAGGAAGTACGGTATTTCGTTTCTCTGTCACAAAGGGCTGGACAGTGTAACTGGGAACAGGGAACTTCACACTGAAATTGCCATTTTCAGCAGCGGTCACTGCGACGGCAACAATTCTCGGCCTTCTCACGGCGGGTCTTCTCATTGGCCTGCTGTTGCTATTGCTCTTCTGGTTGAAGGAAAGGTTAGACACAAAGACTGTCTGTTTTGTGTGACGCAAATTCTACCGCTATATTCATTCCAGGAAGACGAACAGAAATCTGAAGAAGAGTCTCACAGGCAACGGCAGAGCTCCGAGGGACGAGGAGGCAGCAGGCCTGATCAACTCGGCTTCTCCAGTGAGCGCATTAATTGATTTCCCTTGTAAATAGTGTCGTTACCGTAATCCCACCCTCCCCGCCCAACCTCAGTACTCCCAGTGGTGCTCGTGCCCCCACTGCGGCCAGTCCTTCGACCTTCCCGATTTGGGCAAGCTGGCGCTGACTTCCCTCAAGCCTCGCTCCTCCAAGGGCTCCACGCAGAGTCGCCACGGGGCCACCTTTACAACGGGCGGCGCCGGCAACCGCATGGCCCACTCCTCCTCCGTAGACGAGTCGACTGGGCCTCTGTCGGCCAGTCTGCCGCAACTGGGGCAGGCCCACTCGCCCTACGACTTCGAGGTCAACCCGTACGACCCCCATTGCGAGGCCTGCATCGACGAGCTTCGGAGGAGCAACTACAGCCGAGTGCGCTACCAGGCCCTGACGGCACTGGAGACGACGACGACGACGGCGACTCAAGAGGCTAACAAGGAGCCCACTCCCCAGCCAGCCAGAGTGGGCGCTCCCAAGCAGGAACTCTCTGAAGCCACTGACGCCACTTCTGGTGCCACCAGCGAGTCTCAGGGGGAGGGCAGCGAGAGCAGGCGCGTGCCGCAGCTCAAGCGCAAGGTGGGCGACGTAGCAGTGAAACAGAACGATGCAAAGGAAAAATAAAACTGTAAAATAAATACAAAGAGAATGAAATGTCCGGTGACGCAATCGCGAACACAGCAGAAATTGGCGGACTGCTACTAAAGTCGAATACCTAGAATGAACCAAATGACCACGACAAAAGAATGGCACATAGCCTAAAATCGAATACGTTAATCGACAAACAATATCCCAACCAATGCTCTTTCAGCAGCGTCTCTACGGCGTCTCAGACTCGACCAGTTGTCGTCGCTCCTTCAGCACCCCGCCCTCGCCCCAACTGGCCAGAAAGGCCGCCCTCAAGCAGGCTACAAGGCAGCACTCCTGCCAGTCGCAGAGACACGACGAAGTCGATGAAGAGAAGGAAACGTCCATCCACTGAACTCTAAGCGTGAACCACACGCGAACCCAAACCAACTACTAATGCTCCTGGGTCTTTCCAATACTGCGGAGACTTACAGAGTACGGTAGGTAGGATACGGTAGTTACCGTTATGTTGGTTCTTGGGGTGTACTAGTTGAATAGGTAGGTCGCGGCTATAAATATAGTAGACCTGAGGTACTGTGCCTGTAGGTTGGGTAATAACGCTATATCAAATCGTACTGTATTGAAGAAAGCAGGTTCACTCGACGTCTTACCAAATACTGCCGCGCGTGCTCTGTGGTCGTTGTTGTTACACAAACGTTATAAATACACACAATCGTTCAAAATATCCTGTGGCATTAATAATACTGTCATGTTTTGGTTCGTTCCGTTTTAGTGCAATTCGCGCTGTTACGTTCCTCTTGAAATACTGGAAATCGGCGAATAGCCTATCAAAAGGACGTCCGTTGTTTGTTGCTTTACTGCTTCGGTCAAGTACTGACGCGCATCTCGGTTAGAGATTGGGCCTACGATACAATCGCTATTTATATCAGGTTACTGTAGTTTGTTGTTGTTGTCAATGATGTGTTTCTGTCGAAAGTACATCGGTTCTACGCAATATTCTGCGTTTTATGAGGCTTGTTACAAAACTCGCGAATTCTTTCACGTCAAATTGCAAAACGGAACAACGCGAGAGCGAGACGAAGAAAGGCGCTCGCGTCACAAAACAGCTACAGTACGTTGTGTCATTTGAATCTAATTTTTTGATCAACGAAATCGAAGCGTTTGCTCAACTTCGCGTTGGCGCTGACTCAAATTCTGATTCGTCGAGGCCACCTTTGATTCCAGTTGGCCTGCAACACATTTGAGAACTTGCTATGGAACAACGCGCAACTTCAAACGATTAACAAAATAAGAGTTACAGAGCACATACGTTGGGACTACGCACTCACCGACCTAGCCTTGTATAATTATAATGCCACATTGCCACTTCAACTGTTAAGAAAATATAAGAGCTAAAAGGACAGATGTACATACGTGGTCGCTTCACTCGCGTGAATCTACACTTTCAGTCACAGTGTTGTAGACAGCGTAAAAGTTGCCTTCAACATTGAAGCTTGGACTCATCTGGTAGAAATTCAGCTACCAAAAAGTCTTTTTTACAAAGTTGGGCCAAATGAGAGGCTGGGCTCCTAGGGCGCGTCAGGATTACTGTATCCACCCACCAGCTTTTCTATCGATCCAATCCAGGGTTTCCATCTGCTTGGCGAGAATCGCTGCGATCTGCTCATCGGGATCTTGTGATAGTTCCCCAAACAGGGCCGAATCCCCTCCCTCGGAAGCGAGTTGATGCCTCCTGTCGCGATCGCGGCTGGCGGCCAGCAGATCGACCAGAGTGGCCAGATCGCCTCCCAGCTGCTTCGTCTGACTGTCCACGTTCAGTTGGAGGTTCTTGCTGCAACGGGGAGGAGCACAAACCGTCTCACTGTTGGCCATCATAAGAATCGGTTCAGAGAATAAGGTTATGAACCCTGATTTGATTTGCTTGTAGCATTCCACTGCGTTGTTCAATATTAGGTACCTAGCGGCTTTTTAGCCACCAAACAGAGGGCAGGAATGTTAGCTAACCAGTCGTGATGTCAAGCCTTTTCATCAAAGCTTCAGCAGATTATTCTCGGGAACAACCCCACCCTCCCAACCAACAAAAATCATTTTTGTCGCCAAAAGCCAATAAATACCGGTAGGTCCCCGGGACAACAAGGGTAGAAACTGCGCTCCCATTAGCATTCGGCGAATCCTTCAGATTTCACACAAATCGTACCATGCAAGCAACTCACAGATGCTCCCTCTGCAGATCCGCCTGGGTGGGCAGGGGCGGCTGACTCAAGTCAGCTTCCGTCAACCCGAGCGACTTTTCCAGCTGATCGAGTACGGTAGCCAGCTCCGACTGCTGACGCTCCACCAGCTCCAGATCGTGCTCCGTTCGCTCCACCTCGCCCGAAGTTCGCTCCACTCGGTTGAACAGAGAGAGGATCTGAATAGATAAGACAACAGTTGATGTGTCAAACTGCTACGCGTGTGGGAAGACGGGGAGCGCCAAAGCACGCAGTGATGCGCCATTTGACGGATCCCACGGGTACTGGGTCATTCCGGCCACACGACGCCCTTCGACAACACTTAAATTCATGTACGTGAGGCCAGAACGACACAGAATCCCACGAGTCAGTAACAAGCACCGTTTTGCTGCGCAATCTGCAGTCAACTTACGCCGACGCACGTCTACATAAACTTAGACTCTTCCATGAATCTATGCACTCAACATATCAAACCTTCTTGTTGTTCTCCCTGAGGACTCTGTCCCATGCGTTGACCTCAGTGGCCTGTTCGTACAGAAGTCGCTCCTGCTCGTGCAAGTCCAGCGTCCAGCGATTCAGCAACTCCTCCAGCTGACCGAACGTCATCGCTTGCACTGGCGCAGCCGCTGCAGCTGCTGGCGCTGCGCTGAAACTTGTCAAGAGCACATTCGACATACACAGATACTGCATGAATCAGAAGGCTTCGTATCGTACGCGGCGGCAGCGATCGTCGTCGTCGCTGGCGCGGCAGTGGTGGTGGCCGTTGCGGTTGTGGTCGTCGCGGTTACTGTAGTAGGGGCGCCAAAAGCAGGCCTGGTGGTTGAAGGCAGACTCAGCGCGAGGCCGGGCGCCGGCGTCGTCGTCGCCACTGAACCAGAATACAAAATCCTTCACCACTTCTGTTCTACCGTAGTATATGGAAAAGCTTATTGGTCGACCTGCGCTCGGAGCAGCAGCGGGCGCCAAACTGGGTGCGACGGTAGATGGCGCAGTGAAAGCGGGCGCCCTCTGGGACAGAAGCTGGGTCAGCACGCTGCCGCTGCCAGCAGTTGTCGTCGCGGGCGCCGCGAAGCCCAGAATCGGCGCAGCAGCAGTTGTGGTCGTCGTCGCAGCGGTCTTGGGAGTGCCGAACAGCGACGGGGTTACGGTGGCAGCTGCAATCGCCGATGTCCAGCGTGCGACACAGGGCTTCCGTTCCCGACTAGAATTCTCACCCGCCGCTGTCGCTGGGGTCGTCGTTGCAATCGCCGATGGAGCGCCACCGAAGGAAAACGGCGCGGCGGCTGCAGTGGTGGTGGTGGTAGTACCGAGCGGGGCCACCGCAGCCGCAGTCGTCGCCGCCGGTTTCGAGAACAGCCCTCCTGAACCACACAATAAATAAAGCCACTGTCAGTGACAGTGGAAAGCCAGTCGAAGCAGCGACCCTTTGCTACAAATACAAATGCAAACCTAGTCCGCCAGTTGGAGGATGCGCAGCGGCCGTCGTGGTAGCGGCGGAAGAAGCGCCGGAAGGGCCGCTGACGCCGGAAAAGATCGAGAGCGGCTTCGTTTCCTGCTTGAGGGCAGCAGAAGCCGCCGCGCCACCGAATAGCAAGCTGCTAGAAGCCGTCGTCGTCGTGGTAGTCGTGGTCGCCGGAGCGGCGGGAGAACCGAACACTGGAGAGGAACTGGATACGTTCCCCCTATCGTAGCTGAGTTCGCATCAATAGTGCAACAAACAATCGCCGAAAATACACACAATTCGGGGTGGGCAGCGTCGGCGCAGCGCTGGCGGCGGTCGTCGTTGCGGGCGGCGCCGCCACATTTCCGAAACTGAAGGGGGCCGCGGTCGTCGTCGCTGCTGGCGCAGCAGCAGTACCGAAGAGACTCGGCCTGGGCGCAGCGGCTGCCGCCGAGCTTCCGAACAGCGAAGGCGCCGCCGGAGTAGTAGCGCCTGCAGCTGATCCGAGGCTGGGCAATCCTCCAGTGGTGGCAGTGGTGGCAGGAGCAGTAGCACCAGTGGCGCCACTGAATAGCGGCAAAGGCGACTGCGCCGCCGCCGCCGCCGTCGTCGTCATGCCCGCGCCTCTTCCGAAGAGCGACGGAGCCGCTAAATAACCCATTCAATATCTCTGCATACTACTGTATCCATCAGAAAACCTATCCAAACGCACCGGTTGTGGTAGCGGTCGCCGCCGGCGTTCCCCCGAACAGAGAAGGGGGCGCGGCAGTGGTCGCCGCCGTTCCACTCAATCCGAAGGCGCTCGCCGCAGAAGTAGCCGCCGCAGGGGGTCTCTGTCCGAACAATCCTGTAGTAGCGGGAGGAGCGGCGCTAGCGCCTCCCCCTCCGAAGGAGAACAGAGACGGCGTCGCTGAATAGGCAAGCAGTTTCAGTGAATTACGCAGTCAGTGGCCGACAATTCTGCTCGATATAGTACCGGTAATAAGTAACCCCTAGTTATAGCAGTACCATAGCAGTAGCAATTTCGGACACATAGATATAGCAGCAGCAAATTTTGGCTGTCGATGGGTGCTGCAGTGTAATAAGTAGCAATATCGGCTGCAGAGATGTAGCAGTAGTCTCGTTCTTGTTCTCTGTCTACATGCATTGCGTGAGTGAGTCACCGCACCTAGCTCACGCAGAGCTAGAGGGTGTGAAATTGCAGCGTGTTGTGCAATAGCCCTGCCGCGTGCATCCGGATTTGTACTGTCCCCAGCTCACGCAGAGATGGAGGGGTGTCAGATTGCACTGTGTTGTGCAATCCGCACGCGTCCACAAGTCTGGTTACCTAGCTCACGCTGAGGGTGTGAAATTGCAGAGTGTTGCGCAATCTCCTGCAGCCTGTTTGTCGAGCGATCGATGAGTCACGCGGCATGTCTTATTATCCGATTTGCGACCGGACGGCAGTTTTCTGCCACCGGACGTTTTGGGTCGGCGGACGTCCAGGGGCCATATTCCGAAACTTGCAAGGTTTTCCCCATGACCCTCGAGGGCAAAAACCTCGCGAGGTTTCCCCTCGAGGTCGAGGGAAAACGCTCGAGGGAAACTTCATATTCCGAACGGAAATCACCTCGAGGGCTGTTGACCTCTGAGGTTTACCCTCGAGGGTCAAGGATTCAAGGCGATTTCTGCTGTAGACAGCTCCGCCCCATTGTCTGTCGCACGCTGACGAAAGCGTTGATATATGCACAATGTGTATCGCTACTTCAGCAACTTCGATTAGCAATCTCTGGAACTTCAATGTTCTTTTCAAGCGTGGTAACAGGGTTACATACGGCTACATACATACTCCCGGATTCTTCGCGCCCCCTTCTTGTCCCATCTTCATGGCTGTGTAGCTGGCGATGGGAGGGGGCGCTTGAGCGGAGAACTCCGGCAAGTATCTACACAAGTGATACGTGACACTCCTTGAGTGTCAGATAGGCACTCCGCGTGATTGTTTTAGCAGACGGGGGCACAGAAACTCCAACAAGTGTTGCATTCCCATTAAATTTGTTTGTTCCCAATTGTTTCAGCGTAGAACTAGGGTCTATAGCCCGGGGTGGGTCTAAGCAGATGCCATACACTTAGAGGTCGATGTGGCGCAAGTGACGCGTTGGAGCAGGCTGTACTGACCGCTAACTGTTTATAGCCACTCACAATGTAGAATGCCAGCGGCGCCCCAGTTGTACAGGCCCGCCTTATCTACGCTACACAGCGGGGGCTCCCCCGCTGGGGTGGACGGCGTCGGTGGCCCTGGTGCTACAGTACGACGCTCCTATAACTCGGTTCGATTGCGCGTGCGTAGACGCCTTTCTCAGCGCGTCTTATATGGACGGCGTACTGTAGGCGCAGCAAGATCAATGGCGGACGGTATTTTCGGAATTTCGCGAAATTTTACAGAGCGTGAGTATTCGTTCAAAAGCAGGCTAAATACACCACAAATCGCCAAACCAACGACGGATTCGCGTTACGCGGCGTCAGAAAGCCGAGACACAAGTCGCACAACTATCAACACAATTTTGAAAATTCGACCCCGGGACCTAATTTTTGGCCGGCCGGGCCCAGAAATATGGCTAAAGGCGTCCCAAATCGCAAAACAAACACCGGATTCATGTTCAGCGTCGTCGAAAACCCCCGAAACAAGTAAAAACTCAATTTCGAAAAGTTGACCCCGGGATTCAAAAATTCGGCGCGGCCGGGATACGGCACCTCAAAATGGTCAAAACACTTCGTCTAGACCAACTTTTAACGCGGAACACGATGCAACGGTCAATTTGCCGCTAAAGGCACGCTTTCCGGCCCAAAAATCAACTCAAAGTCGAAAATCCGAATTTTCCGCTCGGGACCCGGGACTTTTGCCACCGCGGATCTCCCGAACGGCGAGACCGATCTCGGCGGTTTTGGTCTCAAATGAAAGGTAATATAAGTGTCCAGGTCAGAAAGTAAATTGGCGAGGATCCACCGTCGCAAACTCGAGTTACGATTTTTTAAAGGTCGGAAAGAAATTCAAAATTTTGAATTTGCTACCGTACTCCCGCGTCGGACCACCTAGGGAGCCCGTTCCAGTCCCGCTTCGTAGAGGACCCAAAGGCCTACAACATATCCAAAAATCACCAAATTCGAGCCACTTTTGCGAAAGTTATGGCGTCCTGTTTTTTTTTTACTTAGCAAAAATTCGAATTTTTGAATTTTCGCAAAATTCTTCCACCGCCGAAATTTTTTCACCCCCGAGCACGCTGTGCGTCGTCATAAGCTATCTTTTAAAAAAAATTTGGCCCCCTAGGTGCTTCGTAGCGAGCGCCAGGCCTGTTGGTGTTAACTGTAGGCTTTACCGCTCCTATAGCACTCCTTCGCTTTTCAAGCGGCGGAGTGCCAAAAAGCACCTTTTCAGGATGCATGGTGAAACAAACATTCGCAAAATCTATGTTTTGGTTGCAGAACAATTTCATAGTTGAAAGTCTCCCTTTCGTGACTTATCGATGACCAAACTGTTTGATTTGTAGTTTCCGCGATAACGTTAATACTGTTTACATTAACCAGATAGATGAGACAAATTTTTGTGGAAACTAGCCTGGGGCCTTCACATTCCTCAAAGAACAAGTTTTTTGCAAGAGACTATGGTCTCTTAGAGGTCTGAACATTCCATAGATTATGCCTGCAGCAAATCTCACGCCAAAATTCTGATAGAAACTTCAAAATCGCAATGTTTGCGGCGCTGATTTTTGACAGATTTTGGTACAATATATGTACCTATGCTGCTGCGCTGTCATCATTTTCGCAACAATTGAGTCAAAAACTAAATCTATATGCATCGGCAAAATGTTGTGAAAAGCTTCTGAGGTTACGCCCTCCACTGCCTGAATTCAAGAATCCTGAGCCCGTCACTGGCTGTGACTATTGGCTTTACCTAATTCACCTTTGGTTACAAAGAACCACGTGTAATCCATCTTCTAATCACCGCTGTATTTGTTTCTTCTTTGATACACGGTCACAATTAGTCAAAATCGCGCTATTGTAAAAATTGAATTGGTGGAACGCATAGTCAAAACACAGAATGTCGAGGGTTTTACCCTGGTCGGAGCAGGGTCGAAATTTTCTACCCTCGAGGGTGGACGTCAGGGGTAGAATGCGCGTTCGGAATATGAAACCGCCCTTGAGGTGGTCCAGGGCGACGCTCGAGGTTTTTTGCCCTCGAGGTTTTCCCTGGAGGGTGAAATGTGCGTTCGGAATATGAAACCACCCGTGAGGTGGTCGAGGGCGACACTGGAACCCTCGAGGGTCGTGGGTTTTCGCGTTTCGGAATATGGCCCCAGACGAAGTGTCCGGCGGCAAACGTCCGCTCAAACGTTACTATTAACGCCCTACTCGGGTAGTGTAAAATACAGTACAATTAGGTGTTTCCCTGCAGTTCAGGACATGGTTCGTTGATTACTCTCCAGCGCACAGGATTTTCTCAGTTGTGGTTCATTCTTTGGTTAATTTTGAAAGAAGGGAAGTGTACAAATGTTGGGTAAACAGACATCAACGTTGAAGGAGGTGGTAGTGCATTTGAGAAAGTGCAAAAGCAATGCCAAGGAGCCCAATCAGGAGTTCATCAACCACTTGGGAACAGTCTTCATGGGCAATGTTGAATTAGACTTGATTGGGCCAGTTACAATTAACACAGTCAACACAACACAAGACATGACAGAAACATGCCATCAACTCTCACATGGTCTTGTCAGGGGAGAAACACTACACAGTGGGGGAGCCCTGTGCATCATTATGATTAACAGACATGTGTTGTATGGAGACACCTGCACAGCAGGGAAGTCCTGTGTATTGTTATGATTAACGGACATGTTGTGTACAGAGACACCTATACACACAGTGGGGAAGTTCCTCCTATGATTAATGGACATGTCATGCACTGAGACACCTACACAGCGGGGAAGCCCTGTGCATCGTTACAATTAACAGACATGTGATGTATGTAGACACCTGCACAGTGGGAAAGTCCTGTGTATTGTTATGATTAACAGACATGTGTTGTATGGAGACACCTACACACACAGTGGGGAAATTCCATCCAAAGTTATGATTAATGGACATGTCATACACAGAGACCCCTACACAGTGGGGGAAGTCTATTGTATAGTTGCGAATAACAGACATGTGTCGTATGGAGACACTGCACCATGGGGAAGTCCTGTGCATTGTTATGATTAACAGACATGTGTTGTATGGAGACACTGGCACAGTGGGGAAGTCCTGTGTGTTGTTATGATTAACGGACATGTGGTGTACAGAGACACCTACATGCACAGTGGGTAAGTTCCATCCATCGTTATGATTCATGGACATGTCATGCACAGAGACCCCTACACAGTGGGGGAAGTCCATTGCATCATTACGATTAACAGACATGTGTTGTATGGAGACACCTGCACAGTGGGGAAGTCCTGTGTATCGTTATGATTAACAGACATGTGTTGTATGGAGACACCTACACACACAGTGGGGAAATTCCATCAATTGTTATGATTAATGGACATGTCATGCACAGAGACCCCTACACAGTGGGGGAAGTCTATTGTATAGTTGCGAATAACAGACATGTGCTGTATGGAGACACTGCACCATGGGGAAGTCCTGTGTATTGTTATGATTAACAGACATGTGTTGTATGGAGACACTGGCACAGTGGGGAAGTCCTGTGTATTGTTATGATTAACAGACATGTGTTGTATGGAGACACTGGCACAGTGGGGAAGTCCTGTGTATTGTTATGATTAACAGACATGTGGTGTACTGAGACACCCACACACACAGTGGGTAAGTTCCATCCGTCATTATGATTAATAGACATGTCATGCACAGAGACCCCTACACAGTGGGGGAAGTCCATTGCATCATTATGATTAACAAACATGTGTTGTATGGAGACACCTGCACAGTGGGGAAGTCCTGTGTATTGTTATGATTAACAGACATGTGTTGTATGGAGACACCTGCACACACAGTGGGGAAATTCCATCTATCATTATGATTAATGGGCATGTCATGCACAGAGATCCCTACACAGTACACAGTGGGGAAAGTCCATTGTATAGTTACAAATAACAGACATGTGTCGTATGGAGACACTGCACCATGGGGAAGTCCTGTGTATTGTTATGATTAACAGACATGTGGTGTACTGAGACACCCACACACACAGTGGGGGAAGTTCCATGTGTATTATGATTAATGGACATGTCATTCACCAAGACATCTACACAGTGAGGGAGGCCTGTGCATCGTTATGATTAACAGACATGTTATTGTATGGAGAGTACAGTGGGGAAGTGCTGTGCATTGTTATGATTATTCATTGGATGGCTCGGTTCTACTTCGGTAATACTGGTTGGTTTTGACTTTCGTATAATTTGTCATTCACTGTATTCCCTCTTGTGTCTCTTCCGCTCCTACACATGTGTTCTCTAGGTTAAACGCTTGCTGAAGTCATATCATGAGTACCTGCATGTACCGCGGCCTTCCGGTACAGTCATGTGTTATTATTAGTAACGAACGTGCTGTGTAATGTGACCTGTACACACCAACTGGAACCATGTAGAGCACAGCAACACAAGCAAAATCAACTACACTACCATGCTATCATCAGTGAACAGGTCCCTGAAAGAAGAGTAGTGAAGGACTGTCGTTAGTAGTAACACACAGTTATGCCAATGTACTACAATTCTGACTAACAGCCTGATACCCACATAGCTTTTGTGTCTAATTCAAAACTCCAAAACCAATTACATTGCACAGTTAGTTCTTGATGGCCTAACTGCCCCTTAAATGGTCACCTAATGGCAGCTGTACTGCCATTCCTCTGCTTGTGCATCCTACTGTATTCGTAGAACCCTGTTCGACTTCGTACAAAGGGAATGCACGTGCGGGGAAGTGGAAATTCCCCACCAACTGCAGTTATGATTAACGATCACTACCACAGTAGCTGTCCAGGTCGATTTTTTCACAAATACACAAATTATGTCACTTGTGACAGTTACACATACTCTAATCAAACACAAACGAAACCATCTTGACAGTCTCAAAGGAGTTTTGCAAGATCACATTCTTCCCAAAATCTCGCTATTTCCATTTTGCAATTTGATAGCCCGCAGGACGTCCGTTCGGGGTGAAGTGTCCGCTCAGCGGACGTTTTGGGTCGGCGGACGTTTCGAGGTGTCCGGTCGCAAATCGGTTATCATCACACAGGCTCGTTCTCTGTCTACAAGGGTAGTGTGCGTGAGTCACCATACCTAGCTCACGCAGAGCTAGAAGGGTGTGAAATTGTGCGATAGCCGCACCCAGCTCACGCATAGATGGTAGGGAGTTGAATTGCAACGTGTTGTGCAATCGTCCTGTCGCAGTCGGGTTTCTACAGTGCTGCCTACTGGGTGCGCAGAAGATGTGAAATTGCAGTGCATAACTGCACGCCCGCAGCTTCGCCATGTCATCAACAATTGTTCAACGAATCATCGTCTCAACAAAGTCACAGCGTCAAGTGGGCCGAATGAAACGGTCGCGCGATCGGCTCGTATCGTACAGCACGGCGCTCGTTTTCCAGCGCTTCCGCCGGCTTGTCGGCAGTGGCGGTCTGCTGTGGGGTCGCCATGACTTTTGGAGGGACGGCGATGACGGTCGTCTTTGCAGGCAACTTTGGCGCCGCGCCGCTTTCCCGTTTGCGGCGCTTTAGGAGCTTGCTGTGCGAATCGATTTCGTCGAGCAGCTGGATCTGGCGGCGCCTCTCTGCGGGAATCAGACTCTCGCCGCCGGCGCGCAGCATGATTCGCTGGAAAGGAACGCGTACGTCTTGCCCGCGCGCGCGCTCACGCCAACCCCGCCTACACCAACCAACCAGTAGTTTCGCGCTGTCGAATTGGCGGGGCGCCTGCTTGGCGCTGGATAGTACCCACTGGAAGGCTGACGTCACGTTCGAGCCCTGAAACAAAACCTTTTGGAATTTGGCAAGACAGCAGCAGCAGCGCCGTGCTCACTCACCCTGAAGTAGGGCGGCCCCATGTAGATCAGATCGTCCGAGCCGTCGTTGGCCACCCGCGCCTGGCCGTCGATCAGCCGCCAAAGCTCGACGGCGGCCTTCCGTTTGGCGGCCGACTTGAAGGCACTCTCGAGAAGGCGCTCCACCGACTCGCTATCCATGTAATCCTAAACGATTGCAAAAGGAAGGGGGGGGGGGGAAGGAGGGTACTGGAACGGTGAGGGAGTGCGGCGGAGCGGCCAGCGCAGAGCGCTGGCCGAATGCGCCTTCCCCTCCCCTCCCCTCGCAGCGGGGCGGAGCCCCGCAGAGCCCAGGGCGGGGGGCGGCCTGCCCCCCTTCGCACACGCTTACCGCATCGAGAAGGGCAGGCGGCGGCGACGGCGGCTCTGCTTTCGGCGGCGGGACCGGCTCGGGCGAGTCGCTCGTCGCCCCCTCGGATTCTTCGGCCGGCGACGGCGGTTCGGTCTTCACTCGTTTGGCGGCGGGCGCATCTTTGGGTGGCGGCGGCGGCCCCTCGCTTTTGACAGCTCTGACCGAGGGCGACTTCGACCGTCTGGCTTCTTTCGCCGGCAAGGGAGGCGGCGGCGGCGCCAGTTTCCCCTTCGCCCGTTTGGCTTCTTTGGGTGCCGGCGGCTCGCTCCTTTCGGCAGGCGCAACCACCACGAATCCATCGTCGCCGCCGGGAACAACCTTCACTTCTCTTGCCATGGTGTGAAGAAGCGGATGTCTGCCAGACTGGTGCCGAAGCTGTGGACTTGAAGGGCGGGCGGTACTCCTGGACGCAGGTCAAGCAGCAGCGGGAGGTAGGGAGTGTCCAGCTGTTCCTGCGCCTTTTGAAGGAAGGTGCCGCTGCCGAAGTACTGGCAGGACAGGGAGCGAAGGCAGGTGGCCGTCCGCAGGCTGCTCCCAAAGACTCCGATAACCGTGGCCTGACGGCAAATCGTGCGCCAAGCCGAGCTGTTGGTGAAGAACGCTTGAGCTGAAGAATCGAAGAAATTGTGTATGTACATGCATACTGTACGTATGTACATGGAACAACCTGTAGCTATTCCGAGCAGGTTCCGGTGGTGAATTGCCGCCGTGAATAGCACAGACAGCCGGCTGTCCGCCTGCAGAATGTCTTGGACGTCTTCCAAGACGAGCACCGTAAACTCCGGCTTCTCCTCCACGTCCTCCTCCACGAAGCTGAGCAGCAGCTGGACCGCCTGCTTCTCGTTGCTGGGGCTGACGCGCACGAACTCGAAGCGACAGTCCTCTGGCAGTTTCTCCTTCAGCGCCGAGAAGTGATCTTTCTCGCTGTACCGCCCAAACCACACGAGTCTCTTTGGCGGCTCGCTCAGTGTCTCGCGCCACCCACTCAGCAGATAGCGGGTGATGAACGTTGTTTTACCCTACAAAAGCCGTTCTAGCCTTCGTTCTACGGTAGTTTGCTATGCGAATAACCTACCGAACACGTAGGACCCAGAAGCAGCAGGAAATCCGTCGGCCCCAACTGAAAAGTGCTCGGCTTCACTTTGACTGAATGTGCCATTTTGATCGCACGAGACAATATTGGAGGGCATCTCACGAACACAGACGAAAATGCAGGCATCTCACGAACCCAATTCGAGGCCGCAAATGCAGGCATCTGATCCGCCGAATTCTATGGGCATTTCATCCACCAACTCTAGGCTGCAAATGCGGGCATCTCACGAGCCCAATTCGAGGCTGCAAATGCGGGCATCTGATCCGCCGAATTCTAGTATGGAAATGTGGGCATTTCATCCACCAACTCTAGGCTGCAAATGCGGGCATCTCACGAGCCCAATTCGAGGCCGCAAATGCGGGCATCTGATCCGCCGAATTCTAGTATGCAAATGTGGGCATTTCATCCACCAACTCTAGGCTGCAAATGCGGGCATCTCACGAGCCCAATTCGAGGCCGCAAATGCGGGCATCTGATCCGCCGAATTCTACCATGCAAATGTGGGTATTTCATCCACCAACTCTAGGCTGCAAATGCGGGCATCTCACGAACCCCAATTCTAGGCCGCAAATGCGGGCAGGTCGCAAATGCTGGCTTTTCACCCACCCATTCTAAAAATCAGAGTCAGTATTAAACGAGCTCTTCTTTCCCCCCTTTCTATTTCAACGACAGGGCTTTCTGCCAGCTATCTGTCTCGGCTAGCACTCCAGCTAGAATGAAGGTTGCTTACTTCTCAACGACAGCCACTGGTCACTTGGCTACTGGGAAGGCGACTCGCTTCATTGTGGATCTTGCATTTGACGTGGATTCCACCGCTCTTGCGCTCCGAGTGGACGAAGTGTACGTCGCAGGGCTCCCTGTCGAGTTCGCGGGACACCTGCTCTATGTCCAAAGCCCGTGCGCGCCGCCTGCTTCGGTCAACGGCGCCCTCCGGCCAGTGGTGACGTCCTTCCTTGCACCCTCCGTGACGACGAACGACGGCGACTGGACGCTTGTGGTGCCGCACGGTGCCAGCCAGCCAGTCCCTGTCGCCCTACAACATCGGAGGACGCTTCGCCAGATTGAGCTGTCTCTCCTGGACAGCGTGTCGACCACTGTGGTTCCCATTTCCGGTGTCCACTTTGCCTGCCGCCTGAGTTTCGTCCCCCTTGAATGAACAGGTTTCTCCTCTCAGTCTCTGTCAGTATTTCACCGTCTCGAATCACAACTACCCTATCCTCACAGAACGATCCCTAGAACGAGACAATGGCAAGTCCCGCAGAGCTGTCGCGCGACGGAAGCGGCCCTCGAGCCGCCGCCGTTGCAACCGCGCTGGCCAGGCTGACCCTGGCTGGAAGAGAAGCCTACCTGGCTCGCCTACTTGACCACGACGACGACGCCGATGTCCGACTGCTACTCCGCCGGACACTGCAAGTGCTGCCGCTCACTGTGGTCGCCTCTCTCGTCGAAGAAGCCTTCCTAACGGCGCTGCTTGGTTAGTGTTTTGACACTCACTTACACATTGGGAAGGCCGACTGCGTCGGGCACGATTCAGGGACAGCTACTCGTGTTGATGACGGCAGCGGGCGCACAATCTGCGGTGCCTTCCTGCGACTGCTGAAACGGTCTGGTCAAGTCACCAGAGATGAAGCGGCCGTCATCTTCGGCAAGCCGGGCAGAAAGCGAAGGCAGTGATCAGTGTCGATCGTCGTCGTACTACCCCTGGTCTGTGCCCGCTCGCTAGCCTGCCCGTGTGACCGCTAGCACAACGAAGGAAGTGTGTGTGTGTTGTAGGGCCGCTCTGCCACACTAGCTAGCTACATACATGCGTGTGTATGTACATGCTCATTTTGTTCGACACGGCGGCTCT
>JASAMZ010000829.1:15000-30495 GCA_030248115.1 Linhomoeus sp. GSCO2_2 | reverse complement strand
TCAACCGTACAATTACCACACTTTCAGTTTCGTCGACGTAGGGCTACGGTAGGTCGATTTTCGACAAAAACTCGCCAATCTTGATCCGAAACGCCAAAATAACGCCAGATTCGGCATCAGCGACCTCGAAAGCACCGGGATCGACTCCCACATTGAGTTTGACCACGCGGGTGGAAATTCGAATTTTGGACGCGGCCGGGGTACGGTAGCCGAAAATATTTTTGAAAATTGATTCCGGATCAGTTTTCAACGGGAATCGCGTGGTGCAGCTCCATTCGGCCATAAATCAGCGCAATCGAGCGCTAGAACGGCCGAAAGTCGAAAATCGGCATTTTCGGTTCCGAGGGCGACCACTTGCAACGATAGACCACGATTTCCGCGGCGGATTTTGGCGATTGTGGTCTTAATCGAAAGAGAACATCATCATCTTGCCGATTGGAGATATCTGGCCCGATCCAACAACTCCCTGATTTACTATGATTTTTTAAAGGCAATTTTTTGTCAAAAAACCGCTTTCGGCTACCGTAACCCGAGAACGCGTCGGCCGATTGGCTCGGGATTTTTTTCCCTCTTCGTCTCGTCGAGGGGCTATAACATATCCAAAGGGGGTCAAAATCGTACCGACTATTCCAGAAAGTCCAGCTGGGTGAACACCCTCCCAGTAAGGTAAAAATTCAAATTTTTGAATTTTTCTCAAAATTTTCCCACTACGCGAAAAAAACGAAGGCCCGAGCACCCCTACTATCCCTCGAGAGCTATCGATTAAAAAAAACCCCGTCCAAATCGGATGAGAAATGAGGCACGAAAGTGAGTGGCAAAAATTTTGATCGGGAGCAGCTCCACTATAGCACTCCGCCCCTTTTGGGGTCGGAGTGCTAAAAAACCGGTACGTCACACGCAACATCTCATGAGAATGGTCCGGACATTTAGGGGATACAGTACCGTTTCAGGGGCGGCAGCGATCGGCGGCGGAGGCCATCAGCAGGCCCTGTTGGGCGAGGAGGAAGCGACCGCCGCTGAAGAAGCAGATGGGAGCTCCTCCTCGCCGTCGTCGCGGTTGTCGGCGGCTGCCCAGAAGGCGACTGGGCGCAGCTGCGAAGACAACAACGGCGGCGGCGAGGACAACTGCCCCACAGATGAGCAAGACGACGACGACGACGCTGAGGAGGAGATGGGAAGCCGTGCGGAGCTCGAGCGCTTCCGGGAGGAGTGGCAGGAGGAGCTGAGTCGCCGTCTCGTCCAAGCGAGAGAGGCAAACAAGGAGTGCGTAGCGTACTGTAGCACTGCACAAGCCCTCCTTGGCAAAGTGTACCAATATGTTTGCGTTCAGAAATGATGGGAGCTCCACAGCGAAATCGGCCGAGAGCAGAAAGACGGCGCAGAAGGGTAGCAGCGGGAATGTTTCGTGGAGGGCAACCCAGAAGTCGCAAGTCGACGATCAATGGGAGCGGGTGAGTGGTCGATGTGGGTTGTTGGTGCAAGCAACTGCAAACTGGACTTTGTGTGCGCCCAGGCCAAGGCCCTGTTCCTTCAAGGGGTGGAGTTTGAGCAGCAGGGTCGTACTCACGAAGCCATCCGCTGCTATCACCAGGCTCTGCGCCTGGAACCCGAGATCGAACGGTGGGGGCGCGTCAGTTCTATAGCGACGCTGCTCTATAGTAGGTAGTTTCTTTGTTGCAGGCAGCTGTTCTCTGGGCTGCTGGCCGGCGGCAGCGGCCGCGTCTCCAGACAGGACAGTCCCATTCGAGCGGGTGCGCGGTCGAGAAACGCTGGTTGGTTTCCTACTAACTGTTAGCTACCGTAATCACCATTGGGTGAGATTGTCATTCACTGTAGATGGAGCAAGGCGGGCGGCCACGAGCGGCAGTCGTCGTCGTTCAAGCGCCCTTCAAATGGAGGCGCTCGTCGAGAGGTTGTCTTGCGACCCTTCGACTGGCCTACGACTGTTCTGCTCGCCCGACGAGCCTGACGACGATGAGCACGCACTTCACTTGGGGAAACTGCCACTTGAGGTGATTAGCTAGCTCGCTGGTATGCGCCAAAGCTTGCGAAGTGTTTGCAGTGCTTGACGAGCCACCACTTCAGGTGCTAATCCACATCTTCAAATGGGTGATCGGCTCGGAGCTGGACGTGCGCATGCTGGAGTCGCTGGGCGGCGTCTGCGCCGGCTTCTACTTGCTGTCGCGGTGAGTTATTGTGAAGTGACGTTTGCTTATCCAAGTCTGTTATCCATATGCATTCAATCTATTGGTGTCTTATAGGGACGCCAATCTCTGGCGCCTGATCTGTCTGCGCACCTGGGGTCTGCGTCTGGGGGCGCTGGAGGAGGAGCCCTACTACGACGGGTGGAGGGACATGTTCCTGAAGAGGCCCCATTTGTGGCACGGCGGCGTCTACATCGCCAAGACGACCTACGTGCGCTACGGGGACGCCACCTACCAGGACCAGTTCTACCGGCCCTGGCACCTGGTCGCCTACTACCGCTACGCGCGATTCTTCGCCGATGGTTCGAGAGAGAAGTACCGTTGGGTTTATTAGAGAGAGTCTATATTGAAGTCTGTTTATGTCCACTTCAAAAGTTTACGGATTTGTTGTTTTCGCAATTGCCTTGATTCTCCCGTGGACAGTGTGCCCAAGCATGGTGCCGTTGGGTAGTAACCCCAAAATGATGCCAAGAGTAGCAGCAAGACAATTCCGACACAACTAGAATGTACATATTTTGAAATGGGCTGTAATAGCAATGTCGAATGGAGTAGATAGGCGTCACGTACGCCAAACACAAGCCAATATCTCCATCTTCATGCAGGCACCATGCTGAAGTTGACGACGCCGGACGAGCCGACCATGGTGGTGCCTTACTTTTGGTTGGGCAACACGCGCTTCCCGGCCATGCTCAAGGGCAACTACCGACTCGTGGGCTCCGACTTGGTCGCCGCTCAGTTGACGAGGTCTGGAACGTTGTCTATACCCAAGACTCGTTCACGAAATTGTCGAGTTACAGTACGTCAGAAGAGCCATACTGATGGAATAGTAGGTTTGAGAGCGTCAGCACCCAACGACCGATTGCACAGAACAGTGACAGAGGGCCTGTGTGCTGTATGGAACCCTGCGGGCTATAGGTGGGCTAGTTGACTACACCAACTCTTTCACGAAATCGTCGAGTGGCAGTACTTAGAGCCCTGCTGACGAGTAGCAACCGCATGCGCCTTTCAGGCAGAGAGATGAGTCAGGAGCAGCTCAGGGAGAGGCGGCGACAGCGGCGTCGCAACAGTCTCAGGAAGGTGGCGGCGGCGGAGGCTCAACGGCCGACCCCATGGCAATGTACAGTAGGAAGCGGGCCAAGAAGAAGCAACAGCGCCTGATCAGTCAGCAGTACGAGACGGCCGAGCAGATCTTCGACTTGGTCAGTTGGAGAATTGGTGTTTCGTAATTTATGATCGCGTCGATGGAAAACACGTTAAATTGAGCGTTGGGCCGTTCATTGTTTCAGGAGCTGCGCATCGCGTCTGTGAAAGAGCGCCGCTTCGTGCAGCTACAGTGGGAGAACTATGAAGTGACGGTGGGTCGTGAACGCACAATTCTAGAAGCTATTTGCTATCGTCGTTGTCCCATTATCCAGATTCGCTACCGCAACGGCGCGGAGAACCGCTCGTCCTTCAGCCTGACCAATAAGCAGTTCCCGCCTTTCCACTATTCGCGCGTCAAAAGCTACAGTATCCAATCGGACAGCGCCCTGGCGTGATGATTGTCGCCTATGTGTGTAGCGTCTATCGTATGAATGTACACACCTCTTTAGCTCGTTGTCTAGTCTTGCTTCTCGTTAGCTCGTAGTGTACAAGCGTTCGGTTGTGTCGCTGGCAGTCTAAGCTTGCCAATCCGCAGCATTTCTGTATGTTAGCAGCGGTTGTCTGTGTTCTGTTAGATACGTCGACGTTGCGTGTAGGGTTCGTAGTCTTTAGTCGTTCTCTGAACGGACCGTGGTAGTCTCCGCCACGCGCATCGCCACGTGGAAGCCGTTAATTGGCTGTATGAAAAAGACAGGCAGACAGGAAGCGACTTGCGATGACATCCAACACCGATGCAGGGTGAGATAGGACCACGTCAGAATTGGTTAGAATTCATTTCCGACAGCCACTACTCGAACATGGCGCACGCTGCTTGGACATCGGGCCCATCATTGAAGTAGCAAGTACACTAAAGGGCGTTCTGCGTGGGTTATCGTTGGCTTGTCACTATTTCGGCGCCACGTTTCTAGTTTGATCCCTTCATTCTAGAAAGTGATCATAAGACGAACTGGCGTTCGAATCGAGAGGAGTTTCGCAGCACCGCAAGAACACCACCACAACCGTCAAAGCAGCAAATGACCCCTACGACGGGTACACGAAATAACACAGAGGTAGTTATACGAAGTGAATCGGTAAAACAAGACGACTGGGGCGCTAGAACAGGAAACGCTCGACGCAAAAGCGGAATGTGGGTTCCAACTGGAGGCAAAACGAAAGCCAAAAGTGAGCGAGCAGGACGTTGCGGTATGAGTGCTAGGGACTATGGTAGGGGGCACAACAGAAGGCAGTGAGTGAGTAGACTAGGCGGGAGCGGGCATCTCCTTGTAGCGATGGAAGGCCTCTTTCTCCAGCTCCTCCCTGGCTTCCGGGTGGGCGATGCGAATGAGCTCCGCGGCCCTCTGTCGCAGGTTCTTTCCGTAGAGCTGCGCCACGCCGTACTCCGTCACCACGAAGTTGACGTCCGCCCGGGTCGTCACCACGCCGCCGCCTAACTCATTATATAACTTCGTCCCGTAGCGGGTCGCTAACGTCGTTAGTCGGGAGATTGGGCCCGACTAACATAGATTAGTCGGGTGTAGATTAGTCCGGACCCGGACTAATATAGATTAGTTGGGGGCAGATTAGTCGGGACTCAGATTAGTCGGGACACAGATTAGTCGGGCACCCGACTAATCTATATTAGTTGGGACACAGATTAGTCGGGCGGGGCCCCGACTAATACAGATTAGTCGGGACTCAGATTAGTCGGGCGGGCCCCCGACTAATCTATATTAGTCGGGACACAGATTAGTCGGGACACAGATTAGTTGGGTGGGCCCCCCGACTAATCTATATTAGTCATGACACAGATTAGTCGGGCGGGGCCCCGACTAATACAGATTAGTCGGGACTCAGATTAGTCGGGCGGGGCCCCAACTAATACAGATTAGTCGGGACTCAGATTAGTCGGGCGGGGCCCCGACTAATCTATATTAGTCGGGACTCAGATTAGTCGGGACACAGATTAGTCGGGACACAGATTAGTCGGGTGGGCCCCAACTAATCGGGTTGAGCGCGTAAGCGCTCAACCCAATTTGTTCGGCCAGGGGCCAGTGCGCCCCCGGGGACTAGGGGTTAGTACTACGTCATATAGGTAGACTTAACCGATCGGGCTGAAATTTCCACCATAGTTGTTCATAGTAACAAGAAGTATTGTGCTAAAATTTCAGCCAGATCGGTTGAGTGGTTCCCGAGATATTAAACAAAAACTGTCGAAAAATTCAGCAATCTTCATCTGATCGCAAGGTTTTCGGCCTCGTCCTCGCGAACGGTACTAGCTAGAGCAGAGTTTTATGGCTCGATAGAACCGCCTACTAATCGGATTTTTTATGTTAAAAAATCACCGAGATCGGTTGAGTATTGCGGTCGTAGGGTCGGATTAAAAAAATGGCCGAAATTTTGGTAAAGTCCCGACTCCCAGACGGCCGAGCTCTGGTGGTGCAAGCTAGGACCCCAATCGAAGTGATCCACCCAAGACCATCATAGGGCGATTAAATGTGTAGAACATTTCATCTTCCTAGGTTATATGGAGGACCAAAGGTCAGAATCGGTACGCATCCGGGGCTCGGCTCTAGACGGCCGAGCTCTACTGGTGCAAGTTAGGGCCCCAATCGAAGTGATCCACCCAAGACCACCATAGGGCGATTAAATGTGTAGAACATTTCATCTTCCTAGGTTGTATGGTTCCTGAGATATGGAGGACCAAAGGTCAGAATCGGGACGCATCCGGGGCTCGTCTCAAGACGGCCGAGCTCTACTGGTGCAGGCTGGAGCGCCAATCGAAGTGATCCGGTCTAGACCACCATAGGGTGAACAAATGTGTAAAACATTTCATCTTTCTAGGTTGTTTGGTTCTTGAGATATGGATGCACAAAGGTCAGATCCGGTACCAATCCGGCACTTGGCTCCAGACGGCCGAGCTCTACTGGTGCAGGCTGGAGCGATAATCGAAGTGATCCGGTCTAGACCACCATAGGGTGAATAAATGTGTAAAACATTTCATCTTTCTAGGTGGTATGGTTCTTGAGATATGGATGCACAAAGGTCAGATCCGGTACCAATACGGGGCTTGGCTCAAGACGGCCGAGCTCTAGTGGTGCAGGCTTGAGCGCCAATCGAAGTGATCCGGTCTAGACCACCATAGGGTGAATAAATGTGTAAAACATTTCATCTTCCTAGGTTGTTTGGTTCTTGAGATATGGATGCCCAAAAGTTGAAATCGGTACGTGCGCGCATCTCGGCTCACTTACGCCGAGCTCTAATGGTGCAGGCTGGGGCGCCAATCAAAGTGATCCGGTCTAGACCACCATAGGGTGAATAAATGTGTAAAACATTTCATCTTCCTAGGTTGTTTGGTTCTTGAGATATGGATGCCCAAAAGTTGAAACCGGTACGCGCGCAAATCTCGGCTCACTTACGCCGAGCTCTAATGGTGCAGGCTGCGGCGCCAATCAAAGTGATCCGATCTAGCCTACCATAGGGTGAACAAATGTGTAAAACATTTCATCTTCCTAGGTTGTTTGGTTCTTGAGATATGGATGCCCAAAGGTTGGAACCCGTACAGTATGACATTATGACGAAGCCATAAAATTTGTATAGTCGATGTCGAAATGAACTGTAGAGTGGTGATATGTATTGGAGGTGTTGAGAGTGGACTCTAGAAGGGTGGTGGGTGACGGAACGGCATTATACCGAAATCGTAAATTCGTATAGTCAATGTCAAAATGAACTGTAGAGTGGTGATATGTATTGGAGGTGTTGAGAGTGGACTCTAGAAGGGTGGCGGGTGACGGAACGGCATTATGACGAAATCGTAAATTCGTATAGTCAATGTCGAAATGAACTGTAGAGTGGTGATATGTATTGGAGGTGTTGTGGGTGGACTCCAGAAGGGTGGTGGGTGACAGAATGACGTTATGACGAAATCGTAATTCGTATAGTCGTATTGCTGTCTGTGCATCCAACCTCCTGAGGCCAGATCTGTCTGTGCATCCAACCTCCTGTGGCCAGACCTGTCTGTGCATCCAACCTCCGGTGGCCAGACCTGTCTGTGCATCCAACCTCCTGAGGCCAGACCTGTCTGTGCATCCAACCTCCTGAGGCCAGACCTGTCTGTGCATCCAACCTTCTGTGGCCAGACCTGTCTGTGCATCCAACCTCCTGTGGCCAGACCTGTCTGTGCATCCAACCTCCTGTGGCCAGACCTGTCTGTGCATCCAACCTCCGGTGGCCAGACCTGTCTGTGCATCCAACCTCCTGTGGCCAGACCTGTCTGTGCATCCAACCTCCTGAGGCCAGACCTGTCTGTGCATCCAACCTCCTGAGGCCAGACCTGTCTGTGCATCCAACCTCCTGTGGCCAGACCTGTCTGTGCGTGCATCCAACCTCCTGTGGCCAGACCTGTCCGTGTCCCCACACCTACAACAGCAATCCTTTCAAAGCAGACCTGTCTATGTTGCCTCTCAGCAAACCTGCTCTATGCCCCCCCCCCCTGAAGGTGTCCACTCTGTGGACATGGACAGGGTGTGTATTTCAGGAAAGTTCCCCCCTGCTGGGGGGTAAGGACAGGTGAATTTGTTCGTCCTTATGAAGACTGATGATGAACAGGCTGTGTATCTCAGATGACTTCGGGCCCTCTACTACACGGACAAATTCAGCATGCTCTGTGTATGGGTGCCCAACTCTCACTAAATTATGAGTCTCTGTGTTTGTCGTTTGTGTACTTACTGCAAGCAAATCGCTTACCCAGCAGTAGTGCAGCAGAATGTGCATTTACCAACGTTAATATCTCCAGAAGCTCTGTTAGCAGGTGAAGCCATCTACTTACTTGCGTGCATGGCTGAGCGGTCAAAGTGGGAGTTAGCCATGGGGTCCGTCACCCTTGCGTACGTTGCGCTGAGTGTGGACATTGTGTTGTGTGAGATGCGGTGGCAGGCACTGAAGCCACACACGTGTGTCGATAGTGGTAGAGTGCGTTTGCCGCATGTACGTTGTGCGTACGTGACAAGCTTCGTGCGCGTGAACAGAGCACGCTGAATTTGTCCGTGTAGTAGAGGGCCCGAAGTCATCTGAGATACACAGCCTGTTCATCATCAGTCTTCATAAGGACGAACAAATTCACCTGTCCTTACCCCCCAGCAGGGGGGAACTTTCCTGAAATCTATATTAGTCGGGACACAGATTAGTCGGGACACAGATTAGTCGGGCACCCGACTAATCTATATTAGTTGGGACACAGATTAGTCGGGCGGGGCCCCGACTAATACAGATTAGTTGGGACTCAGATTAGTCGTGCGGGCCCCCGACTAATCTATATTAGTCGGGACACAGATTAGTCGGGACACAGATTAGTCGGGTGGGCCCCCCGACTAATCTATATTAGTCGGGACACAGATTAGTCGGGTGGGGCCCCGACTAATACAGATTAGTCGGGACTCAGATTAGTCGGGACACAGATTAGTCGGGACACAGATTAGTCGGGTGGGCCCCCGACTAATCTATATTAGTCGGGACACAGATTAGTCGGGACACAGATTAGTCAGGACACAGATTAGTCGGGACACAGATTAGTCGGGACACAGATTAGTCGGGACACCGATTAGTCGGGTGGGCCCCCGACTAATCTATATAAGTCGGGACTCAGATTAGTCGGGACACAGATTAGTTGGGCGGGGCCCCGACTAATACAGATTAGTCGGGACACAGATTAGTCGGGACACAGATTAGTCGGGTGGGCCCCCGACTAATCTATATTAGTCGGGACTCAGATTAGTCGGGACACAGATTAGTCGGGACACAGATTAGTCGGGACACAGATTAGTCGGGTGGGCCCCCGACTAATCTATATTAGTCGGGGCTCAGATTAGTCGGGACACAGATTAGTCGGGCGGGGCCCCGACTAATACAGATTAGTCGGGACTCAGATTAGTCGGGACACAGATTAGTCGGGACACAGATTAGTCGGGTGGGCCCCCGACTAATCTATATTAGTCGGGACTCAGATTAGTCAGGACACAGATTAGTCAGGACATTGACTAATCCAGATTAGTTGGTACATAGATTAGTCAGGAGACCAACAAATCCAGATTAGTTGGGACATAGATTAGTTGGGACACAAACTAATCCAGATTAGTTGGGACATAAATTAGTCAGGACACGGACTAATTCAGATTAGTCAGGACAATTAGCTGGAAAAATTAATCCTGGGCAATCCCAATGTTGCATTGCAACAACTGCTCAGAAATGCGAGTGCCTTGCTCAAAAATTAATCCTGGGTGATCCCATTGTTGCCTTGCAGCAATACCTCAGAAACTAGTGTGTCACAAGTCGCCCATGAACAGTGGGCTCTTGGTGGAGCGCATTGCATCTGGGTCAGTGGCTCCACTACCCGTGACAGTGGAAACATCAGTTGAACATCATCAGTGCCGCCTGTCTGCTTCCTATAGTCAACTCAGTTGTACGGCACCTCATCTGGGGGGCAGGTGCTCCACTACCCCTGATAGTGAGGACATCAGTTGAACATCATCAGTACCTCCTGCCTACTTCCCATTGGTCAAAGCAGTTGTTGGGCACCTCATCTGGGTCAGTGGCTCCACTACCCCTGATAGTCAGAGCGTCAGTTTTCAGTTGAACATCATCAGTAACACCTGCCTAATTTCCTAAGTCAAAGCAGTTGTTGGGCTCCTCAACTGGTTCAGTGGCTCGACTACCCCTGATAGTCAGAGCATCAGTTTTCAGTTGAACATCAACATGACTCCTGCCTACTTCCTTAGTCAAAGCAGTTGTTGGGCACCTCATCTGGGTCAGTGGTTCCACTACCCCAGATAGTTGGAACATTGGTTGAACATCACCAGTGACTCCTGTCTACTTCCCATTGGTCAACTCAATTGTTGGGCCCCTCATCTGGGGCAGTGGCTCCACTACCCCTGATAGTGGGAACATCAGTTGAACATCATCAGTAACTCCTGCCTACTTTCCTTAGTCAAAGCAGTTGTTGGGCACCTCATCTGGGTCAGTGGCTCCACTACCCCTGATAGTCAGAGCATCAGTTTTCAGTTGAACATCATCAGTAACACCTTCCTAATTTCCTAAGTCAAAGCAGTCTCCTCAACTGGTTCAGTGGCTCCACTACCCCTGGTAGTCAGAGCATCAGTTTTCAGTTGAACATCATCAGTAACACCTGCCTAATTTCCCAAGTCAAAGCAGTTGTTGGGCTCCTCAACTGGTTCAGTGGCTCTGTAAGCATGGCACCATTAGGGATGCCATGCATAAGTGCATACTTCACATTCCGCGGGCGCGGTATAAGTAGTTCGCCGTTTATTAGCCTGTTAGCTTCTTAGCTGTGGTTGGAAATAAACTGACTATAGCTTTGACGGGCGCTTGGTTGTGAGGCCTTGAGTGCATTCAGAGATTGAATGACCTTACACTCCTAGAGGTGTTGCAACGAGTACTTGTTCCAGGATTACGGTATCTACGTGGGGGTTGGACTACCTGGTCGTCGCGTTCGGTGGCCTTGTAGTTAGCTGACCTGGTCGTCGCGTTCGGTGGCCTTGTCAGCACGCAGGTTGGTAGATTACGGTATCCTGAGTGGTCGTAGGGGTTGGTAGCAGGAAGTACTAAGGACCGGGCTTGGCCGCCAACTTGGCCTCCTACAGGTGGTGCGTTGACCGGGAACTGATTCATTCGGTTCACGGTGGACGTACTATCTGATAGGTGGTAGTTCACGGCAGAGCCTAAGTAGAGTGGTGGAGTGGTGTGAGAATCGGTGGCTGGTGGTCGGTGGGAATCGCTTTTGAGTGAGCGGTGGTTGTGATGGACGCTCCGCAGCCGGAGAAGAAGCCGGTGTCCCTCGCTAGGCGGAGGACGACGGACGAGATTCTGGTGGATGAGAACGTCGATTACGGTCGTGTGGATCCTTCGATACTGGCGCTGAAAGAGCACGAGCCGGAGCAGAAGGAGAATGCTCAGAAGTTGAAGTTGGATGAGAGTGGTCGCACGCATCAGTTCGAGGATGACGAGCCTGATAACAGTGATCGGGATAGTGTCTCTTCTGATATGGCGGTGTTGCAGGAACCGGCTCCTCAGATCGTGTCCATGTTCGCGGAAATGCAGCGTCAGCAGCAGGAGATGCAGTTGATGATGCAGAGGCAACAGCAGGAGATGATGCAGATGCAACTGCAAGTGCAGCGTGAGGAACGTGAAGCGCAGCGCGAGAAGGAGCGCGAGGAGCGGACGGCTAGAGATTTGGCACAGCGGGAACTCGTGCAGCAGATGATGGCTGATAGGGATAGGGATAGAGAAGAGTCGCGCCGTCAGATGGAGGCGATTCTCAATCACTCGCGGGCGCCGCCTGATTCGGCGGGTCCTTTCTCTTCCACAGCTATCGCCGCTGATGGCTTAAACGGGTTGGGTACGGTATTGAACACGCTGGCATATACCAGGCCGGGTTTGGCTAAGTTCGCTGGGTTAGACAGAGACAATTTCTCCGACTGGTTTGTCGAGTTTGAAATTGCCGTCAGGAACTACCCGGCACAGGTCAAGGAAAAGTTTTTGCTGGAGATGTTGACGGGTGATGCTCTGAGGTTCTACATGTCGATGTCGGAGGAGTTGAAGACAGACTATTCGGCTGTTGTCGAACAGTTGTCCACTAATTTCGCCGATAGACGGACGCGTACGACTAAGATGGCGTCGCTTTGTGTAGGCAGGAGTCACTGATGATGTTCAACCGATGTTCCCACTATCAGGGGTAGTAGAGCCACTGCCCCAGATGAGGGGCCCAACAATTGAGTTGACCAATGGGAAGTAGACAGGAGTCACTGGTGATGTTCAACCAATGTTCCAACTATCTGGGGTAGTGGAGCCACTGAACCAGTTGAGGAGCCCAACAACTGCTTTGACTTAGGAAATTAGGCAGGTGTTACTGATGATGTTCAACTGAAAACTGATGCTCTGACTACCAGGGGTAGTGGAGCTGTAGGAGGCCAAGTTGGCGGCCAAGCCCGGTCCTTAGTACTTCCTGCTACCAACCCCTACGACCACTCAGGATACCGTAATCTACCAACCTGCGTGCTGACAAGGCCACCGAACGCGACGACCAGGTCAGCTAACTACAAGGCCACCGAACGCGACGACCAGGTAGTCCAACCCCCACGTAGATACCGTAATCCTGGAACAAGTACTCGTTGCAACACCTCTAGGAGTGTAAGGTCATTCAATCTCTGAATGCACTCAAGGCCTCACAACCAAGCGCCCGTCAAAGCTATAGTCAGTTTATTTCCAACCACAGCTAAGAAGCTAACAGGCTAATAAACGGCGAACTACTTATACCGCGCCCGCGGAATGTGAAGTATGCACTTATGCATGGCATCCCTAATGGTGCCATGCTTACACGCCCCATTCAGACAAAAGGGCCGTGCCGCAAATGCTTAGAACCTATGATCGTATGTCACTGATCACGATCACTGAGTTCCTCGAACGCGTAGAACTGGGCGACCTTGAACGACCAGAAGGCTTGGACGAACTCGAACGAACCGGGCGACCAGATGACTTGACCGACCAGTTGACGAAACCTTAAAACCCCACACGAGAAAATATTAGACACAAACGTGACGACCACACCTACAGTAACCCAAGTGTCAGGCGTGTCAACTCCGCCTATCGCCTCAGGTACACTATAAGCGTACCCCACGCGCCAGTATAATCGCTTCCTCGGCCCATCGGCCCTTCTGCTCTTATGCTTGTCATCTCTTCCTCTCCCCTCTCTCAAGAAGAAAATGACTGTTCCCAGGACAGCCAAGTTCAAGCACTCCAGTACTCGTAATGCTACAGTGAGCCTTCAAGCAACTCAAACGCCCGACCTTGTACCCAGGACAAGGGAGAAACACGTCCAATCTGTACCCAGGACAGATGACAAAGATGACAAAGCGCATGTACCCAGGACAGAGGCGCTATAGACAAGCACTCTCAATCTCTACAGGTAACACGATACACGTGACTCAGAACACCCTGTAGGAACCATAGTCGGACACGGGAAACACGCGAGTATCTGTTCTATACCGGGACCAGTGAGAACTCGATTGTGGCATCTGACAACGCCCCCAAAACTTGTTCCTCAAACTGTCCACATTTTGATACGACATCAGCGGTTGCGTTCTCCAGTTCCAACTCGATGGATTCTGACCCGAGGTCTGACTCCAGCCCCAATTCGATCTGCGCTGCCAGGCGGGAAAACGGCGAGAACTGTCCGTACAGTAACCTCTGTAGGACGAGCGTCCACCTTGTCTCCTCCAATTCCTGGGACTCTGAGCTCTGACTGGCTGAATCGACTCGTCAGCGTCAAAGGACGAAGGCACAGCGGCCGAAGGAAACACCTTCCCTTGCCCATTCGAGAGCCCAATGCCGACTTTCTCCATCAGGTCGTTGCCTATCAAGATATCAACAGGAAGATTGAAGCTAACTGGCGCCGTCACTTCGAACGGAATCGCTTCGTTTTCACGCGAGCAATAGACACCCTTCAGCTTCACTGAACCCGTGCTCGAGAAAGTGGAGCCATCGATGCCAGTCAACGGGAAGTTCTGATCCTGCGTGAATAAATCAGTGCTGCCATTCTGAAGCAACGTTTCAACAATCCGAGGGCTGACAGTGGTTGTGGTTGCCCCTGAGTCCAGAACGGCGACCTGACTCCTCATCTGCCCATTCTTGAATCGGCGCTTCAAATCCGGCGCCACTTGTGGCAAGTCGTCAAAGAGAAAGTCCGTCGCGGGAATCAGTTTCGACTTCTGGTTCTCCTGCTTCGAGAGCTGGCACAACTCATAAGACGACAAATCCCTAGCCGACATGACAAACGCCTTTCCGGACCACTCCAGAGGAAAACCGGCCTGCGTCACTGGCGGCGGCTGAGAATCGACTCTCTGCGAAGACGAAGCCTGCTCAGATGGAACCTGCGGATGAGAACCCAGCGTTTGTGGCGGCTCATTCACCCAGCGCGACGACTGCATATTCTGCACGCCAGCCGGCGGACGAGACTGCTGATCGGGAGGCCTCTGCGCCCTGATTGCTTCCTGCTTGAAGCAACGGTCGTCTGTGTGACCAAGAAACTGCGTGTAGCCCTTATCACGACAGAAAGTGCACATTCGATTCTGGCATTCGGCCGCAACGTGACCCTTCTGACGACAACGGAAACACTCACGAGCAGACTCGGAACCACGGTACAACGGACGATTCCCGACTCTGTCAAGGCGCGCATCTTCCAGAGGCGGCGCTTGAAATGATGGCCCAGCCGGCACATTCCGCTGCTGCTGACTAGAAGTCTGTTGCTGACCTCTCGGCGCACGCTCAGAATTCGACTTAGCGGCCTGGTGCTTCATCTCGCGCTCGCTCTCTTTCTCAGCGGCAGTTGTGAAAACGCCGTTCACCGTCCACTCGTCATCCTTCAAGATAGCCTGATTAGCCGGCAGAAGAGACTGATGAACGATGTACGCCTGACAAGACTCATAGCGGGCCTTCCACTTGGCCGTCTCGCGATGGCAACTTTTGCCGCAAGGACACTTGTGATCCTCCGACTCAGATACCGTAATCGCTTTCTCAGCAGTCCGGAACTCCCGTTCCATGATCGAATGCCACTGATACACAGACTGGTAGTTCTGCTGACGTTGGCTGTCAACTCAATTGTTGGACCCCTCATCTGGGGCAGTGGCTCTACTACCCCTGATAGTGGGAACATCGGTTGAACACCATCAGTGACTCCTGCCTACTTCCCATAGTCAAAGCAGTTGTTTGGTTCCTCACATGGGTCTGTGGCTCCAGTTGAGGCCCAACTAATATGGCCCATCTAAAATGTGGTGGTTCAACTAATCCGAGCTAACAAACCCAATGCACAACCAATTTGGCCCAGCTAATCTGAGTGAGTTTGCAGCCTGACTAATCTGAGTTGACATCCCAACTAATCTGAGTCCCGAAGTTAGTCGGGGCCTCGCCCGACTAATCTGTGTCCCGACTAATCTGTGTCCAGACTAGTCTGTGTCCTGACTAATCTGTGCCCCGACTAATCTGTGTCCCAACTAATCTGTGTCCCAACTAATCTGAGTCCCGAAGTAGTAGTAGTCCTGATATGCGGGGACTGGTAACTTCAGAACTTGAATATAGCACGTGATTTGGCTCGATTTTTAATTAG
>JASAMZ010000829.1:0-10000 GCA_030248115.1 Linhomoeus sp. GSCO2_2 | reverse complement strand
CGTTATCCAATATGCACACACCGAAATACCACGCGAGTAGCGTGACAACTAACACCAAAATATCACTTAAGAGGCGCAATGTTACAGTACAGTAATGGCATCCAGGCGGCGGCGGCCGGCGCGAGGACGATCGACGTGCACAGCTGCTCCGACGCATCAAAACTGGAGGGGCCGGAAAGGCGATCGCTTCCTTCTCCGATCTCCAAAGTACGACGCCAAAGTATAGGGAGAGAGGTGGCAGACACGCCAGGACACAGTTAAATCTTTAGCATAGGGGGTATAGGCAAATAGGGTCCTATTCGTAGACCCCCCACCCCTCTTTTGACCATCTTGAGCCAAAGTTTCACCCAGGTTTGCTAGTCCCTCTAAAGGCAGCCGTGGGGAGAGAGTTGGTCAGGGTGTCATAGCCTAGCGGGTTAGCGCGTCTGACTCCTAATCGTTCCCTTGCTAGGGGGCGGTGGGTTCGGCTCCCGCGCTGTTGCAAAAGAAATTTTGCTCGCGTTTTGACGCATTACTCGAGAGCACTGAAACGAGAGGGCAATGAAATTTGTCACAAAATTGGACTACCCCATGTTAAAGGGGTCAAAAGTCAATTGGCTGGGCGGTACATTGGATTCTCTCTGGAGTATTCGATTTTGTGTGTTGTAGCTGACCGTTTTTCAACTGTTTCGGCGGTTTCTGGGTATTTGTCGCCTGTACGTGCTAAATGGTCAGTTTTTGAACCGTCTCGCCGCATTTTAGCTGGTAGTACTTTAGAGGTACCTAATTTTACACGCTTAAGAGGGCTGTTTGAAGTACCGGCTCGCCGCATTTTGTATCTAATTAAAAATCGAGCCAAATCACGTGCTATATTCAAGTTCTGAAGTTACCAGTCCCCGCATATCAGGACTACTACTCCCGACTAATCTGAGTCCCGACTAATCTGAGTCCCGACTAATCTGTGTCCCAACTAATCTGTGTCCCAACTAATCTGAGTCCCGACTAATCTGAGTCCCGACTAATCTGAGTCCCGACTAATCTGTGTCCCGACTAATCTATATTAGTTGGGGTCCCGACTAATCTGCACCCGACTAATCTATATTAGTCGGGGTGCATCCCGACTAATCTGAGTCCCGACTAATCTATATTAGTCGGGACGGCGCCTGACTAATCTGTGTCCCGACTAATCTGAGTCCCGACTAATCTATATTAGTTGGGGTGCATCCCGACTAATCTGAGTCCCGACTAATCTATATTAGTCGGGACGGCGCCCGACTAATCTGTGTCCCGACTAATCTGAGTCCCGACTAATCTATATTAGTTGGGGTGCATCCCGACTAATCTGCGTAACGACTAATCTATATTAGTCGGGGTGCATCCCGACTAATCTGAGTCCCGACTAATCTATATTAGTCGGGACGGCGCCCGACTAATCTGTGTCCCGACTAATCTGAGTCCCGACTAATCTATATTAGTTGGGGTGCATCCCGACTAATCTGCGTCCCGACTAATCTATATTAGTCGGGGTGCATCCCGACTAATCTGAGTCCCGACTAATCTATATTAGTCGGGGTGCATCCCGACTAATCTATGTCCCGACTAATCTGAGTCCCGACTAATCTGTGTCCCGACTAATCTATATTAGTCGGGGTCCCGACTAATCTGCACCCGACTAATCTATATTAGTCGGGCGCCCGACTAATCTCCGCCGACTAACGACGTTAGTTGGGGCCCGACTAATCTGGCGTTATATAATGAGCTAATGTATGGACGCAGGATGGGAACAGTGGTAGTTGTAGGGCTACATATTCGCATCGCAGTGCGCGCGCACCCTTGCTGATGGAGGGGACGATCTTGGAGACTCCGTTCTTGGTGCGCGACTTGATGGCGATGATGGCCTTGCCCCGGCCGTCGTTGCACAGCGTGGCGCCGCGCATGAAGTCGATCTGGCCGCCGAAGCCTGCAGATCTCAGTTGCGCCTTTGAACCATCACACAAAGCCGCAATGGCGACTATATATGAGCAGCTACCCGAGTAGAAGAGGTCGCCGATGGAGTCGGAGCAGACCTGTCCAGTGAGGTCGATCTGGATGGCTGAGTTGATGGAGGTCACCTTGGGGTTCTGCCGAATGACGCTGCGGTCGTTGTTGAACTCCACGTCGCACATCACTGGGCGAATTGACGATTGAGAGCAGACCGTGAGAGAGTTACGAAAGGCACACGGTAGATATACGCACAGAGAACTTGAAAGTCCTTTAGCTGACTGTGACTCACTGAAGAGCGGGTTGTCGTCGATGTAGTCGTACAGCTTCTTAGTGCCCACGCAGAATGTGCCCACCACTTTGCCGGGAAAGACCACCTTTCTGCAATCGATTCAATCCTCGTACACGCTAGACAGCTAGCACACAATAGCGACCTGTCGTTGGTGACGGCGCCGCATTCAATGAGGTTAATGATCTCGTCGGTGAACTGCTCCGTGTGAATGCCCAGATGCTTGTGGCCGGCCAGCTGGGGAGCCACCATCTGCGGCAAGGAGCCGATGCCTGCGACGATGCGCAAATTTGTAAAATCGTTGAAGACTTGCGCGGCGCACGAATTTGTCACCCTTACACATTACCCACCGAACTGCAGCGTGGCGCCGTCTTCCACGAGGTTCTCGGCGATGAGGCGCGCTATCGACATCTCGACGTCCTCCACCTCGTCGCTGTAGTCCACCTGCAAAAAAAGCGCGCACCAATATGTCGACTTCGACCTTCGTTCTCACTCCAGCGTACATAAAACCACAGCCACTCACAGACCTCGTAGATGGGCCTTTCCGTGTGCACCATGGCGTCGAAGTGACTCTCGTGCACCATACCGTCGCCGAAGGTCCTGCAAAGGCGCTCGCTTCTCTGTACTGGAAGTGGGCGCGTTGTGCTCACATACGCAGAAATAGTCTCACCTGGGCATACGCGTGTTGGCAAGTCCCACGATGCGATCGGCAGTCTGAATGGCGGCGCGCGTGCAGTCGACGTTGGTGCCCAAACTGCAGTAGCCTGCAAAACAGAAGCACAGACACTAGCCAATGTAGGCGTAGCCGCATGGTAGTCTCTCCGTTCGTCTGTCTACTTGTGTTCTACTCTGTCAATAATTGAGTTTGCGAATCCTCGTCTCAATCGCGCGCACCCTTGTCGTCGGGCACGGTGCACTGGAGGAGGGCCCAGTCGAACTTGACCATTCCCCTCTTGAAGAAGAGCGGGATCTCGCTGAGAAAGGCGCTCACGTAGTCCGCCCTGCCCTCCTTCACCGCCTGCCGAAGGTTGGACGAGATGTGGAAGCACTCGCTGCGCACCACTCCTGCAAGCGGGAGAACTATGCAGTCACAGAGGGCGCCAAACCATTGGTGGGGCCGACCGTGGATGGAAGGATTTTACTACCTCAACTATCATGCCACCATCACAAGTCACGGGACACGTACCATCGAACTTCTTGTCAGCCCAGGGCGCGGGCCCGTAGACGTGCAGGTGGTACAGGCGGATGTTCTTGAGGTTGTCACTCAGCGCCTTCTGACAGAGCGCCTCCAGTAGAATGGTGGGAGTGGCCGCCACGCCGTGGACGAACACCCTGTCGCCGGACTTCAGCTCGCTGCAAACGCGATGTAAATCTCAAATCGCAAGCAACATACTTTCCATTTCCGTATTTCATGACGCAGGAACGAACGAAACGATCCTTCCACCTCAAAGCCTCGGCCGGACTCAGCCAGTCGGGCTTTCTACCAGGCAGCGGCTGGAAGGGCTCGGGAGAGTAGGCGTAGTAGTTTCCCTTCGATTTGTAGACGACCCCGCCGCATCTCAACAGATTCGTCGAGCGGAAAACTCGCGACAACATGGTTTGAGTTGAGACTCTTAGCTTTAGCACGGAACTGAAATGTTGTAAGATGCGTTACCAGCAACTATTTGTGTCGGAAGCAGACTCCTAACCGGCACTCGGCAGTTACAGCAAACCAGATTTAGAGTCGGTTTGCCATCCGTGTGCGGCTACCGTAGTTTACGTCACGAGATTTAAAGTATTTGCGATACCGTAACTTAGTGTTGCATTTAAAATTCTAGCGTTATATTTAAAATTCAAATTTTTTATGGAACAAAACAGCTTGTCCAACTTTCGATTTCAAAGACTTGGCAGACAGTCAGTTGGAGGCGCATGATTGTTGGTTCGGTTGGAGAGGTGTATAATGATTGGCTTATTTGAATTATCCTGTCTTCGGTTAGCTGTTACCGTAGTTTGGGTAGTTAAAAAATTAATACAACAGCAGCCTAAGTATTCCCTCACTGCTTGAAATTCAAACTGTGACGTTGCTTCACACTATTTGAAATTCAAATCTGTTATAGGTAGCATAAGGCAGTCTGTTAAACTTGCATTTAAAAGATTATCGCATACAGTAAATTGAGGATACGTGATTGGTTTGTTTGAATTTTTCCCGTCTCCCATAACTTGTTACCAGTCTGCGAAAACGACGTTCACTATTGAAAATTCAAACCGGTAAAGTGGCCGCACTTTCAAATTCAAATATGTTTGGAGTGAAAAAGGGCGTGGCGCCTCTCAATTCAAAGATTCTGGCTTACAGTATGACGGTTGAATATGAGCACCCAATCAGAGAAGTGGGTGGGGCATCACAACCAACTCACAGTTGATATACACAACAGATAACAGTGATCCGTTGCTTGCGTGCGCGTGTCTCATTAGTTCCGCTTGGTTTAGTTTTGTTTCGGGTCGATGTGAAGATTAGAAGTTGGGGACAGAAGAATTTCATGTACGTACTGCATAAGTAAAGCGTGGAAACAGACCTGTAAGTATGTCGGTGGACGTTGACCGTCTGTGTTCGACACTGGACGGTTGGGAATTGGGAGCCATGATGGTCGACAACAAGAAGCTGCGCAAAGCCGTCGAGAAGAGAAGCAGAACTTCGGACAACAACCACCACAGGGGAAATAAGCCCGATGAGGAGAGCCTCGCTGCGTATGCGAATGTCGATGTATTTCTAGACAATGACTGAAGACGGCATGTATGGTAGAAACGTTGCAGGATTCTCGACGACGTTAGCCGCTATCTGCGGACGGTGTTCGTGTCGAACTTGCCAAACGACTACACGAAACGAGAGCTGGACGCGTTCTTGAGGGAACACAGGCTCTTCGCCAAGACCAAATCCTCTAGACTCTTTCAGTCGAATGGACAGGCGTTAGCGCTTCAGGGCTTTTGTCTTCGCAGGCAACTCGCGAATTCCCATTCGTCTCTTGATTGCAGCCAGTTGGACTTCTACGACAACGTGGCGGCGCAGAAGTGCGCGGATCTCTTCCGTCGCAGCGTCGTCAGAGACTGCCAGCTTGTGGCCAAAGTCTCTCAGTATGCCGACACGGAAGGTGTGGTCTGTCGTATGATTGCCAATTGTCTCTAGGGGCTTATCTGTCTCAATTTATTATTCCTTTCCAGATCCGGAGAATTCGACCTTGAGCTTCGGCGGCGGCGCCGATGCATCGATTGCGCCGGCGCCCCCGCGCACTGCCGACACCAGTCTCGAGGTCGTCGTGCCGTCTCAAGTGGAAGCCGACTTGGAGGAGGAACCCGTGGCCGACGGGCCCGTTGTCCATGCTGGGCAGCGCTCGCCTTCGCCGACGGCTGGCCCCCCGACCGTCTCGAGTGGGCAAGCGACGGCGGCCGATGGTCCGAACGATCAGGTGACCTCCCCTCTTCCCGTGATGGTCAAAGCTCCGAGTGTACGATGACATGGTTTCGACCGCAGCCGCCACCCGTCGTCTACTTCAAGATCAGCAGCGGCCCAGGCCAGAGCAGTGAGTGGGAGCAGCAGGAGACGGAGGAGGGCGGAGTGGCCGTGGGACTTCTCGTCGACCTCTCCACTCCCGAGAGCCTCATGCGCTACGGCCCCGTGGTCAAGCTCCTGGACGACACCGACGACTGCGTCCTGCACGAGTTCATGAGGTTGGAGCCCGCTTTTTCGTTCTTCCTTGCTGGTGATACGATCTAATTTGCGTCTGATTCAGCACTAGCTTATATGTAGCTACATATCATCCCGAATGTGGTCAGCTGCTCGTGTTTCAGCTACTCCCGCCAGCACGCCATGAGTCTGGGCTTGCCAGAGGGCGAGAAGATCTACTTCGTGCGTCTGGAGGAGTCGGCCAAAGGGGAGCTGCTGCTGCAGAGGGCGCAAGAGGGGAAGGGGCAGTTGGGAGTCTGGTTGGAGCAGTTCCAGAGTCAGGCCGACAGGGCCGTCTTCATCGCCTCCGCTGTGCAGGCCGACGGCAGTGACGAAGCATTCACAGAGTGCCAGACGGACTTGTGCGCTTTCGCCAGGTCTCGCCCTACTTTGGCTTTCCTTGCTTGTGCCATTGAGTAGAGTGGAGTGAATATTCAGCGCGGTGAGCAGCCTGTGCCAGCGCGAGGGCCCCTTGTCGGTGGGCGGCGTCGAGTTGGCCTTCTGCTGTCAGAAGTCGTCGTCGGAGCAGTCGATCGCCAACGAGGGAGGCGCCGTCGCCGTCGTGGCCGTCCAACTGAGGACCTTCTGCCTAAGGGTCTGTGTGGAGTGGTTAGGTTTGGAAGTTCAGGTACTTCAAACATACCTTCGTCTATGCAGGTCCGCTTCGTGCCAAGCGACCCCAGAGTGTTGCGGCGCGACAGCGGCGGTCCCAGCTCTCTTCTGGAGCTGCTTGAGAGCTACTCGGATAGCCTGATCTCGCACGACGGCCTCCTCTACTACGTCAGCGCCAAGGATCCCATCGGAAAATGGGTTGGTTGAACGTGCGGAAGCTTAGTATTGTCCCAGAGAAGCGAAAGCATATGCGATCCGTCCTTTGCAGCAGAGTTTGGCCCTGCAGTGCGCGCTGCGCTTCCCCCGAAAAGCGCTGCCGACGTCGTCCTGAGAATGACGCATCAGCAAGAGAGAAGCTCATTGTTGGTTAGGTGTCTTCGTTTCCCCCTTCACTGTCCCGCTTTGCATTCTCGCCTGTTTGTGCGCGCTCTCCTGTCGTTTTGTGTGGTCTTTTGGTCTCCAATATTTCCCGTTGAATGTGCACGTGCTCGTGAGATATTATTATACGGTACCATATTTTGCTCGGGGATTTTGGTTTGTTCCTTTGCTTTTGTTGCGCCGTGCCGTCAGAGTCTTGTAGTCTGCGTGAAGTTAGATGGTGTGTAGTGCATCCGTTCGTTGCCTGGTGAAGATACGACGCGACGGGGACGACGAAGTTATAACGGTCCTTCCAAACTCATCTCTCGTCATCTCTCATATATCAACTCTAGTTTCACCACAAGGCAAGTCGGTGGTTCAACCTAATGATCACTTAGTCACACACAGTCGAAAGGTACCGAAACGAAAACAAAACAACAACAACAACCGATCAGTAAAGTGGATGGATGGATGGACAGCGAAACACAAACTTGTCGCAGATCCAGTGAAGAGCCAACGACAGTAACCACACAGAATGGCGTTTCTGCGCCCGTTTGGTTTCATACATGGGTGCACAGACCACACAACCCTGTAAGGGTGTCATACGCTCTAACTGCATAATCCCTACCCTATCTGGCTTCAGGCCGCAAAAACCTACATAACATGCGAGAGACAACTAACCACAATATGAGCTACCCTATTCTGTCCCATAGTCGCGCACAATATCGACAAAAATACCTAAACGACCAGACAGAGGCAGAGAACAGAGCTCTGGGAGAAGGACAAGAAGTACCTATTACCCTCCTACAAACATAAGGCGATCACAACACAACACAAAGGCAAGAGAGTGACAGAAAGGTCGGTCGGTCAGTCGTCGGGCTCCGTCCAATTGGCGGTCTTCAGTCTCCAGGCGCCCTCGATCATGTTGTAGTAGCAGGCGGCGCGGAACAGACCCTGTGACAATTGACATGGTAGAACAGGTGACACGCAGTATCACAAACACAGCTAATACTACACCATCGACATACGGTAGTTGGCTACAAGGCTATCGCAGAGGCGATATCGACGTACTCGTGCGCCATTCTACGCTCCACACATCAACTTCGACCGACTGAGGGCGCAAGCAAGAAAACAAATGTACGCAAGCGAGCGCACCTTGTCGTTCTCTCCGTCGAGTCCGTTGAGCCAGTGGGCGTTGCCCAACACCACCTTCCCCAGGTAGCCGAAGCCGTGCACATCCTCCATGTCGCAGGGAAGAATGGCCACCTGCAACCGAGCAGTATACGGTAGGTAGAGGAACGTCAGTTATCAATGGACGTGTACACGACGCTTTAGTACCAAATCAAAGTACATACACGATTCGGAAGGCAAGCAAAGCAATCCAACCTGTTTCCAGAGCGGGGAGTCGTGGGCGTGCGCGGGGGCGACGTCCTCAAAGAGCAGGACCTTGCTGGATGGGCCATGTCTGAGCCCACGTAGAGGGCCGAGTGCTGGTTCATCTCGGAGAGAAAGAGGGCGCAGTACCGGCCGCCCCGGCCCAACAGCTCCCACTCCCTGTAAGAGTAGGAACAGAAGCTTGCGTGGGTACTGTAAGCAACGTTACTGTAGAGAAGAACAGACAGACAAACGACCAACCCACCTGTAGGCGTACTCGAGCGCGTTCTCAGGCGTCGTCGCGGCAGTCGGCATTGTCGTCGCCATGGAACTTCCGTGCGCCGCTTCCCTTGTGGAGGAGGGCGAGGCGAGCTGGCTGCAGGCGGCGGCGGCCATCTCGGCGACGGCGGGTTCACTGCCGGCCGGAGTGGGGAACGGCTTCACCAACACAGTCGGGTTGTAGTCGAGCGTCGAGATCTGAACGCCGACTGAATTCATACACGAGTATCTAAATAGAGTTGCCGTAAGATTACCGTAACCCCATTATCTCCTACCGTTTCCAGCCCTGCCAGGGGGTCGTACTCGTGCAGGTAGACATGGCGTCTGTCCATGTTGAGCTGAGCGCCGGTGGGCGCCACCTGGCGGCGGCGGGGACATAGAGGCGAGGGTCGAGGTGGAGGCGGTGAAGTCAGGCCCCCTCCTCCGGTCGCCGCGCTATTTGTAGTCGTCGTGGTGGTGTGGTGGAAATCGACCGAGAGGAATTGGAAGCGGCCAGTGGAGCGGTCCACCTCCAGAGAGGACTTCATCCCAGTCACGCCCTTCTGCGTCTGCCTGAGAGACAGAGGGAGAGAGAGTGGCAGAAACACTTAGAAGCGAACAAGGCTTCGAAAGAGTTGAAAAGTGAAAGTGGGGGGGGGGGGTCGATTCGACACTAGCACACACCTCGATTGAACCACTCGCTCACTTCACTAGCAATTGGACACTGGCAACTACACCCACTTGCAGAGGTTCTCTCCCCAGACGGTGCCGCTGTTGGGTTCGAGCTCGACGACGCTGATGTTGCAGAAGGCGCGCTTACGGTTGCCCACTGTCGAGAAAGGGGACGGCCGCCACCCCGTAGGCGATGGCCAGGAACAGGCGAAACGGGCACCTGTGATAGACAGAGAAGTACACTACATGTGTGGCAAATGGGAGAGGCAAAAAAGTGGGGGGGGGGGGCTGGGGGTACCGACGGCATCTGGGGAAGGTTGTGGTATGGGGGGGGGGGGGTCATTTGCCCACAATGGCATACTAGCTATGCCTCTGGTAGACTATGACCAATCCATAACAGACAGGGCGACATGTTCCCTCTCCCACCCACCTGCTGGTAGTTGAGGTTTCGGTCCCGTCTGCACGACGACGTCCCTCATGAGCAGGCGGACGTTGACGGCGGCGCAGCCCGCGTTCTCCAAAGCCAGGTCGAGAATGGTGTGCATCAGCTCGCAGCTGCTCAGCCGGCAGATGCCTATTATTACAGAAAGTTATGTAAGCTAGGCACACACTTCAGTTACCGTATCCCAATTGTTGCATACCGACGGCGCCGTCGGAGGCATCCTGCGACCACGAGGTCCCACTCTGGGCAACAGTCGAGCGAGACGACCTCGCTGAGATTGGGCAGACGGAACTCCCCTGCAACGACAGACACAAGCCAGTGACTGCACTGAGGAGTCGAT
>JASAMZ010000828.1:0-30942 GCA_030248115.1 Linhomoeus sp. GSCO2_2 | reverse complement strand
GCCATGCCCGTTCTAGGAAGATCATCTACGCCTTATGTAGGTGGAAACCCAAGATATGCGAGTCTTCGGTGTCAAAAGGAAGTCTTTTCGCGTCCTAGAAACTTGGGTCATCGATGGAGCTCGCGTTTCTCCGTCTAACACAACGACCGGAAAAGCGTTGAACAACAACCGGGCGGTCTCTTCTCGCGCTCAACTATGTAGATCGCCTCTTTCACTACTCGGAACAACCAGGCGCTAGATCGCAGCATAGTATCCAGTCCACCGTCTCTCCCTTTCACTATTGCGCCTCCTCCACCAGGCGCACGACGCCCACTTGAGCGGCTCTCAAGCAGCGGTCGTGCAGGGAGTAGCCGACCTTCTCCACGCGCGCCACGCTGCCCGCCTCCACCTTATCCGATTTGGGCGTCGGCACTTCGTACATCGCCTCGTGGAAGTTGGGGTCGAATGGTTCCCCTATTGGGTCGAGTCGCTGCAGGCCGTGCTTCTGGAACACCTTGCGCAGATTGGCCTGCGTCATGGCCACGCCGTCGTGGAAGTCGCGCAGGGGCTGCCCCGGGGCGCTGGCTTCCACCGCTTCCTTAGGCACCGACGACAGCGCCTTCTCCAGCACGTCGGCCGTCTGCAGGAGAGAGAGAGCAAGGGACGTAATACCCGTAATACCTTCATTCGTACCCCGTAATACCTTCATTCGACGTCAATAAGCGACCTGGTAGATTGCAAACAGAACTACTGTTAGGTACTTTGTTAATTGTTTGTGATACTGCGTTTCGTGTCACGTTAGTGGGCTTGCTTATTGAAGCGGGGTCGCTTATTGGAGGCCTTTCGGTATGTACAGCGGGAGTAACGGAGTGCCTGGATTTGATTGAGTGGTTGACTCAACACACTGCTCTGTTTGTAATACCTTTCGTACACTGGGTGGGCCAGGAAGCGATCTCCCCTCCCACGATCAAAGTTTCAAATTGGAAACGTCATAGGTTGCCAGCTCTCGCCGCTCAGCGTTCGTAGCCCTACCTCCAGTAGATCTTTGCAGAAGCCCTGAATGGCGAACTTCTGCGACTTGTCCATCTCCTGACGGTGCTGCTTGCGAACATTCTCCAGCTCGGCAAGCTTGTAGGTCAGCCGCTTCTGGATGATAAATCGAGACGTCTGACAGCGAATCAGTAGCTTCCAAACCGAAATACGACCTTCAGTTCTTGCGTCTGCTCGGTCAATTTCTTGGCCTCCTCCTCCGCCTTTCGCTTCTCCATCTGCAGCAGCTGAAGGGCCTCCATTGTCTCCTCCTGGTCCATTGACAGACCGGCGTTTCCTGAGTTCACAAACTGTCATAGCCTTCAAAGACTTTCTCCAGGGAACACAATTGAAACCGACCATTTTCTCGACTCGTTTGGGCCTGCGACTGCTGCTCTGTCGCCTCTTTCGCTTTGGAGTCGGCGGCGCCGCTGTAAGGTCTCTTGGATGGGAATGACGCAATGGCGATTCGCCTGGAGGGAAGTCGCTGCGCGCCGGCCAAGCTATTGAAAAGAGCTTCCCCGTCGCCAGAGCTGGAAGTAAGAAAGCGGCCGACCGACGCCGACAGGCAGCGGCGAGAGGCCAGTCTGCTCAGACTGCTGATCATATTCTGCCGTAATTGAAGTAAACCTTGAACACGACAAAAGTCTTAAATTTTGGACTCAGACGGAACTAGAATGTTCGCAGGAGACAATGTACAGTTGCTGTCCATTACCTACCTCGTCACAGTATTTACGCAGCACGCCGAGATGCATACGCACATACCTACTACATTCGTACATGTACTACGTACGTGCATACATGCGGCATGCGCACACACATATGTACGTACATACATGCGTACATACGTGCACACATACGTACATGTACATTCATACGTACATACATACGCAAATACATACGTACAAACATACGTACATACATACGTACATGTACATACATGCATACGTACATACATACGCAAATACATACGTACAAACATACGTACATACATACCGTACATACGTTCGTTCATACATATGCACATAAGTACACACTTACGTACATTGTCACATTACGTACATACATACGTACCTATATACATATATGAAATTCGTACATATAAACCAACATACGTGCATACATTTGTACATACATACGCAAATACCGTACATACATACTTACATCCATACGTACATACATGTGTACACACGTACATACATGAGTACATGCATGTCACATGACGTACATACAGTACATACGTGCTTATATACGTACATGCAGTACATACAAACCTACATGTACATACATACGTACATGCATACGTACTTACATGCGTATCGTGAGACGTAATCTGTGCAGACATGACGAGTGCAGCAAGTGTTGTTTGGCCGCCTCTGCTGAAGGGTGAATACAACCTAGCCTACGACTACGGTGAAATGTGTCGGCGTCGCTGACGCCTGATCTTGACGACGCAGTTGTTGCATTCTGAGAATGTTGTAACCGCAACCATTCAGCCGATTACCGACTGAAGTATACGCGATTTCTTCAATTTCTCGCCTGCTCTTCTTTGCTTCCAATTCATACCCTATCTTTTTCATCACCTTGGCTTGGCTGAGTTACAGAATGCGTAGTCTGTAGGATTCCTACCGCACCTTGGAAGTGCTGGGCTCGCGCAACAAACTGAGCAGCCTATACCGACGAGAACTGGTCTCGATCCAACTCCAGTCATTTCTTCAGTGCTTCCGGTCATTTGGAGCCGAATCTCCCCTCGGTTGCTACTGGTCAGGACAGCCGACAACGACAGCAACGAATGGCGGCGTCTTCCGACGAGGCCCAGTTGGCGCAGTGTCAGGCCTACGTGGAGAGGCACAACGTGCAGACTCTCTTCAAGGAGGCCGTCGTCCAGCTGTGCATTCACAAGCCCGACCAGCCCGTCACCTTTCTCAAGGAGCACTTCGCCCGACTGGAGCGCAAGCGCCATTGCCAAGTAGGTGTCAGTGCTGCACTGTGTTCATGTTGTTCCGGAAGCGAAGTTCGACGCGTGGTTTTGGAAAGTATCACTGCTGAGCGGCACAAAATTGCACGCGATTAATGGGCATGAATGTAATGGTAATAATATTGTAATGGTGGTGTTGAGTCAGTCAATGTTGTTCCTTGTCGATCATTCGTGAGGCGCTTCAACGATTGACTGTGTTTGCCACTTGGTTTGGTTTCTGATCCACCTGGCACCGAGCCAGAGAACCTAGCCATCAACGCAACGCTCATTATCAGTTTCATTGGAGTTTGTTTTTGAAACAAGTAAATCATTCGAGTCTTCGTCAGCCTGTCAGGCTGCCTGGCTTGACTTCAGTCGACGCATTTCGTGGACACAAAGTTGTACGTGGCTGCGCACGCCGAGTGGTTTGAGCCGACATCGCGCTGCATGCAACTGAGTAGTTCTTTAGCCAGTAGGTAGTGTATACCGCGTCTTGACCGTCGATGCCATGGTGCTCGTCCACGTCATTTGCTCAGACATTTGTAGTTGGCCGATAGACGTACTGCCACACTCTGCGTGGAACCCATTTTAGGACAGTTTTGTCTCCTGTGCGCAAACTCACGGTTCTCGAATGGTTTCAGTGAATTTGAGTCCTTTCCCCGCCCGGTCATTCCCCCCCCCCCCCCCCCCCCTGTATCCCTTCCCTTGCTAGGTTTGGCTAGTAGGAAGTCGGTCGTTTCATGAGCCGCTCTGTCGCCCCACTATTCCCTGTCGTCTTTCCAGAATTTGCTCAGCGCGTAGAGGCTACACGGCCACAAGGAGGGTGTGTGGGTTGAGTGAGCGAATGTAGGAAGTCCATCGATTTCTCCTTTCGCCAGAATGTGTGTGCCGGGGAGGGGGATTAGCGAGCGCTAGCGGAGAGAGAGAGAGAGCGAGCCGCCCTCCCAGCTAGTCGGAGAGCGCTTCTGCTCCCGCCTGCCTTGGGGCTGCGCCGCCTCGCGGGCTTTCGTTCAGTCGAGGAAGGGCGGCGCGCTTCGCTTCTTTCTCCACTCCCTCTCTCTCGAAAGAAGAGGAGAGCGCCGCGCTGACTTCGCGAGTGGCTGGCGCCGTTTCGTTGACGGCGCTCCCTTCGCCGCCTGAAGAAGACGCCTGGAAGGCGCGCGCTAAGCCGCTGACAGTGGCAAACGTTTCCCTTGGCCAGAAACCAATATTGGCCTCTTCTTTGTCGGCGCGACGGCTGGGTTTGCGCCGCTGGTATCGGCCGACCGTAGAACTAGAGGCCCATCTCCCGCGAAACGAAGCGAGGAAATCTATCGTTAGGCGCCGTAAAAAGTGGCCGGACGAGCGAGCGAGAATGCTGTGCTCTGACGTTTTGTGTAGGTTTGCGTATTTCGATGCGCCACCATCGCCATTGTGTAGAGTCCGATTCGTTACGCAGCGCAGCGGCCACTGTAGGCTAGATTTCAGCGAGCGCGATTCGTACCGCGCGATTACAAGCCATTGGCGCCTGTGTGGCGCTTTGGCAAGCTAAATTTTGCAGACTTGGAGACAATCATTATGACCCGCGATTGCTGAGGGCGAGGAGGCGTTGCTCCTTCTCAAATCGGCTGGTGGTGCTCTCTCTGGTAGAAGGATGGGGAACGAGCTGCGGCGCCCACTGCAAGCAGTGAACGAGGCGTGGGCGAATCGGCGCGGCGGCGGCAGGCACGCCGCCGCTTCTTCGGCCGACAAGCCGGAAGCTGCTGCGACTTCCGCTGCTGCTCAGGATCGCTCAGGGAGCTTGCCAAAGGTGACCGCGTCGGTCGGAATCCGAATTCGCCGACTACTTCCCTCCCCTCGTACTCGACGCGGAAAGATTTTGTTTTTGTCCCGTGAAAGCCGGGGCGGCTAAGATGGACGCGCGCGCTGAATGATTCAATTTCGACCCAAAGTACCGCCGTAGGCGCCCTCTCCAAGATGGACGTCTCGGCTTGATTGAATTGTTTGCCTCAGGCGGCTGCTTCGAGTGAGACACACCCAGAGGCGTGCGCATCTGCCTGCAACAGAGAGCTATGTTTACAGTCGGTGTAAGCGTAATCAATCCGCCACAGACAATAGAGATGCCCAGTGGTGTTCTGTAGGTAGAAGTTACGTACCTTGCACAGCGAAGATAAAGAGGATATTCGGCGTTCGTGAAACGCGCTGCCCAGGCGAGCGATGGCCGAGAAACAACCGGTATGTGAGATGTGCTCGAGCTCGGCCGTTCACGAAACGTGTCGCGATATGTCGTGTTCTGCCAACCGCGTTCCAATGGGGTTCGCTGAACCCTTCAGAGGCCCTGCCGCATAGCTTGTCGAAGTTGCGAAACATCTGCTTGACGCAAGGGAGGAGCGCTATGTGCGTTCCAGAGGTACATTACGCTCTGTGGCGCCTCGTGGGAGAGTCGCTGATAAGACGAGCGCGCGGCCAGTTGACCGCGCCTCGCTTTGCCGCGCCGCTCTGAATGAAGTCGTGTGACTGCGACGCCAGCGCCTTCTCGCCTGCCCCTCTGCAAGCACAACACAACTGTTTGCATTGCGGGCCGGTGCAGACTGCGATTCGCTTGTTATCGGCCTTCGCGGGCGGCGCCTGCGCTATAGCCACGTCCGCCTGCGTGGGCCTGCTCTGGCGCTAGATTGCGCCTTGTCGTCTGTGTCTTGTCGGGAGCCGCCTTATTCACCACGCAGCTGCGTCGGTCGGTGGTAGTCCGTTTCCGTCTGCCGCTGCCACTTGTCGACCTTCGCTTTCTACGGGCTCATAGCCAGCGACTACTGTTTGATAGACGTTGAGTAGTTTCCTCTCGATCATGAAATCGCCGACGGCTTCCCGCTCGTCCAGTCGTTTGATAGACATCCTCAAGGAGGAGGAGGACGGCAGCACTGCCAAGCGTGAGAAGCGCTCCAATTCCTTCTATTATGGCCTGGAGGATTTTCGGGTCATGGTCCGACAGACCACGGAAGAAGCTGAGGCGGTGCGTGTGTATCCACTTGTGATCGATGGATATCCATTTGTCATTCGGCGACCATACTCTGAAACGAGCGATTGCAAGATCCTGAACGTCCACCGCTTCCAGGAGGCGGCCGGCGACAAGGAGAACCGGCAGGAGAGCGGCGCCGGCGATGACACCGACGTGCTGCAGGAGGAGCCCGTGGTGCGGCGCGGCCCTCGGCGGGGCGCCGTCTCCGCCGAGGTCTACAGCGAGGAGGACGCGGCCAACTACGTCAAGAAGGTGGTGCCCAAGGATGAGGCGACCAGACGGGCCCTGGAGCGCGCCATGTGCAACAACGTGCTCTTCGCCCACATGGACGAGAACGAGAAGAGGTGCGGGAGAGAAAGAAGATTGTTGTTGGGACGACGCTTGCAATGCTTCTATCGAATCTGAATTGCAGTGACATCTTCGACGCCATGTTTCCCGTGGAGAAGAAGGCGGGCGAGGAGATCATCAAGCAGGGTGGGGTTCCTGTCCCTCCCTCCCTCCTTCCTTCACTCCCTCCTTCCCTCCCTCCCTTCCCCCCCCCCCTCCCCCCAATCTTCTCCATCCCCTTCCCTGCCTTCCTGCCTCCCTCCCTCCCTCTTTCCCTCTCTCACTTCTAGCTGTTCGCGACCGTAGTTTGCAAGCTCCCATCTACCAATCTCCGTTCAGGCGACGACGGCGACAACTTCTACGTGATCGACAGCGGCGAGGTGGAGGTCTACGTCAACGGGGAGCACGTGCTCGACATCAAGGTGGGCGGCAGCTTCGGTGAGCTGGCCCTCATCTACGGCACGCCCAGAGCGGCCACCGTCAAGGTTTGTGCGAATTTTCATGTGGCACAGTTTTGACGACTGTGGCTTTATGTCTGTTTGTTCTAATCTAATCGTTCGAAACTGCGATGTCGTCACCTACAGGCGAAGACGGACGACGTGAAGCTGTGGGCCATCGACCGCGACACTTACCGCAAGGTGATCATGGGCAGTCAGATCAAGAAGCGCAAACTCTACGACGAGTTCCTCAGCCGAGTCGACATACTCGGTGAGTGGGTACCTTGTTCGCGAGAGGAATACGACTCTTTTCGAAGCTCGTGGTTCACTCCTCCCCTCCTCACTGAAAGCTTGTTCGCTTCCTCCCTCTCCTGCCACCCACCCCCCCCCCCCCCCCCCCACCCACCACAAGTGTCACCAGAATTGAAAGTGAGCGGGCTGAAGATTTTTTGTACGCGCAACAGTTAGTCCCCGTGTAGTGCCAATCGGCGCAAAATAAGCCGCGGACGAATCTGCACCTGTTGGTGGGGGGGGGGGGGGGGGGGTGTTGGTTTAATCCCATCCCCCTTGCATACCCCACTGGCGCGCTTCACTTTTTTACGGGTTACGGTACCCTACTCTACTTCCCCAGACGGCCTGGACAACTGGGAGCGGGCGACTCTGGCCGACGCGCTGGAGGAGTGTCGCTTCGAGGCTGGGGCGCACGTGGTGGAGCAGGGGGAGGCTGGAGACGAGTTCTTCATCATCGTCGACGGGGAGGCGGACGTGCTGCAGCGCCGCAGCGACGACAGCCCCTTCGAGAAGGTCGGCCACCTGGCCAAGAGCGACTACTTCGGTGGGCGATTGAATTACGGTAGCGATGGGGAAGGATGAAGAGCGAATTTCGGCTGTATTTCAGTGGTGTTTGAAGGGATTGGAGAGGCCATTGGCGCATCTTATGGAATTGCTCATGCCCTAGTTGTTCCTATGCGCAGCTCGCCTGATCGCGTTTATGTGTTCCAATCGTTGCGATAGTGTGGTACGATAGATCGGCGCATTTCTTTCAACCATCCTTCAAATAGAACCCTAACGCTTCCCCCTCCCGCTTCAGGCGAGATAGCCCTTCTGCTGGATAGGCCGAGGGCGGCGACGGTAGTCGCCTGTGGTCCCCTCAAGTGCGTCAAGTTGGACCGGGCGCGCTTCGAGCGCGTCATGGGTCCCTGCAAGGAGATCCTTCAGCGAGACATCGCCAAGTACAACTCCTACGTCCCGACGGGGGCGGGGGGGCGGGCGCGCGGGGGCGGGGGGGGGGGGGGGGGGGGGGGAGGGAGGGGGGGGGGGGGGGGGGGGGGGTGGGGGGGGGGGGGGGGGGGGGGGGGGGGGCGGGCGCCGCGCGCGCGGGGGGGGGGTGGGGGGTTGGTGGTGTTGGGTGGGTGGGGGGGGGGGGCGCGGGGGGGGGGGGGGGGGTGGGGGGGCTTCGGGTCAGGGGGGGGCGGGGCCGTGCAACCTTTTGTCGGTTGGCTGTTGGTTGGTTGGGTGCGGGGCCCCCCGCCCCTGCGGGGCCTGGTGGTATCTAGGAAGTGGGGAGGTGGGTTGGTGGGGAGGGGGGGGGGGGGGGGGGGGGGGGGGGGGGGTGGGTGGTTGGGTGTTGGGGGGGTGGGGGGGGTGGGGGGAGGTTGGCTGGGGGGGGGGGGGGGGGGATATTGTATTGTGTGGGGGGCGTGCCTGCCTCCCCCAGGGGGGTGTGTGGTGGTGGGGGGGGTGGCGGGCCCCCCTTCCTTGGGGGGGGTGCGCGTATCTGCCTCTGTGTGGGTGCTTGTTATACTCAACCGCCGGGGGATAACACCCCGCGGGTTGGTTGTTGTTACACCACCGCCCCCCCGCCGCCCGCGGGGGGGGGGGGGGGGTGTGCCCCCCCCCCTCCTACGGAGGCGGCGGGCGCCGCCGCCGACTGTGGCGGGGGGGGGGGGAGCCTCCCCCCGCACCCTATCTTTATGTATTTATGACACGCCCCCACAGTGTGAGAAGAGAGGAAAAGGCAAATACGATCCGGTGTTTTTCTTTTGTGGGTTTATATCTCTCTGTTTGATTTTTGGCGCGGATATCCGGCAAATTTGTTTTTGAGGTCTCACAAAAAGGAAGGACCCGGGGGGGGTTGGGAATTGGGGGTGGGGTAGTCCGAAATATTTGAATTTGATGTCTAACCAGGGCTGCCCCTTCGGTTATTTAACGGCAAATTTGAATTCGAAGTCTAAACGAGAACAAACTTACTGATCCTTCGTTTGTGGTTGGGTTGCTTTTGGCGTTTGTACGAAGCGTTCAAATTGGCGCGTTACAGTATCGCGCGCTCCTCTGAGCGCGAGTCCTGTGAGGGGCCTTGTCATTCTACCTTTCTCGCGGATAAATCGACCGGTGAAAGGAAAAGTCTGCCCATGTCAGACGATGTCTAACGAAGGAAACGATCTCTAACTCTAAGCGGGCTGTCCATTCCCCTCTGGTTCCGTTGAGCAAGATTTCCGGGACGGATACCAAGAGCCCGACCAAGAGGCTGCGGTTTCTGTTTCCGCGGCCCTTTCAGCCGCCATTTTCGGACTTTGCGCCCAGAAGCTGGTCAATCGAAAGGCATAGTCGGTCAAGTGGCCGACTCGAATCGTCGGAGTCCGGAATTCTTCGGCAGCGGTTCCAAGTTTTTGGGCGCGCCAAAAATCGTGCAACAGATGGAGAAAAACTTCATGATTTGCAACTTTCCAGTTCTAACGTGAACTTATGCAGGTCTGTCAAGGTCCGTACTCCGTGGAGCGGGCGAAGGAACTCGAGTCGAGTACGATTCTGCGGCGAGAGCGGCGATCAGTTGCTGGGACGCTGGAGGAGAAGCAGGACTGCTTCAGCGCGTCATCGGCCTCATCGAGTTCCACCTGTCTGACGGTAGTGAGTCTAGCAGTCAACATTCGGGAGAGCATCATCTGGCGTCGCTGCCGGCGTAGGCGGCTTCGTGGCCATCACTTCCCTGCCACACCGATGGGTATCTCGAGTGTCCCGTTGGTCTCCTTAGATTGCCTGCCTAGTGCAGTAGTGCCGAGTCGCATTCGATTCGAAATGAGATGTTTCCACTCGATTTTGGTTCAGACGGCTTCGCTTGCTCGGCCAGTTCGTGGAAGGGGCTCTGCCACTGTCATGGCCCTCTTTGGCCGCGCTTGCCCGTCTCCCTCTGGACGTGTCCCCCGGTGGCGTCTACGTCAGCGGCGTTGGCCTTTCATCTTCGCATCGGCTTGCCGATCGCCGGGTGTGGCGGTGCCGGCTTCTCGCCTTGCGTTGCTATCGGCGGCGGAACCGTCTTCGGCAGAGCTTCTGTTTCCTGTCGACTCGCCGACCTTTTGTTCGGCGCCTATTGGTGAGATGCGTGGTGCAAACGGTGCTGTCTCCGTTCAGTCATAGGCTGTTCGAGGAATCTCGGTTGTTGGAGCGAATTCGGATTGGGTTAAGATTCGTTTTAGTGGCTGGTGGTGTTTTCCGCTCAGAACTCGTGCTGTATAACCTCATTGCGCTTTATGAGACAGTTACGAGGGGTTTCTAAGCTGCCCAGAAGGGGCTGTCTACATAGTGTTTAAATTCTGGAAGACACTGACTGGCTGTAGTCTTGTTTGTTGTTTGTCTCTGACATTGAAGTTATCCGACGCATGTCGGTGGATTTGGAAGCCGATCTTCAATCGGCGGTGCTACCCCAGCACCTGAGAAGTGTGACTGGGCGCCTTGCCCCACACTGGGAGAGTTTTGTGTATGTATCAACCTAGCTACCTATGCACTTTGGATAACGCTTTTCTGGGCGGTGGGTGCGATCACAGCACCGTAGAGAGTGTCTGGGCGCCTTGCCCCACACTGGGAGGATTTTGTATAGTACCTAGCAGCCTAGATACCTTGGAGTTCTGAATCAAGGTTTTCTGAGCGGCGGGTGCGATCACAGCACCGGAGAGCGTTGGGGCGCCTTGCCCTAATTGAATGGACAGGTCTCACTCAACCTGTAGATACATTCTAGCGGTGTTTCTCCCAGAGGGTGGGAGTGAGCGCCGATCTACAATCGGCGGTGGCGAGCTCAGCAAAGCAGCTCGAGCAGAGTGTCTGGCTTCTTGTCCCGCGCCGAAATGGTTTGGTAGTGTCTCACTCGAGGCACGTTTGGGATGCTGGCTTCACAATGAGGCGGAGACTGCCGGCCGTCATTTTTGATTGGGTCTCGTTTGCTCTGCCAGTTCCTTGGTCAAAGTATGATGGAAATGGACGCTGATCTTCAATCGGCGAGAGCGGTCTCAGAACCTGAAGGCGTGCCAGTCGCTTTTCCTTGCTCTAGTTTGGCTTGGCTGTGTATCTACTTGCTATGCATTCATGCTGTTGTCGCCCCAAGGTGGGCGGAAGCGGTCGCCGATCTTCACTTGGTGAGGTGTGTCACAACACGAGAAAGCCGGCTTTGGAAAGGCTTGGTTCTTGTCTAAGTCTAGAGCTACATAGACACCTTTTGGCTGCCGCCTAGGAAGCTGGACGCGCAGCCGTTTTCAATCGGCGTCTGCTGTCATACTGCCATAGAAGTGGTTGGTGGCGTTTCTAATCTCGCACTGAGAGTTGCCGATTCTCCTCCCATGGAGAATGGATAAAGAGTGGGCGAGTAGACTCGTGTCACGATTAGTTTCGTTGCAGATGCCTTCATACGGCAGTTTGAAGGCGACGGCGCCACGTTGCGCTACACGACGTCTAATTTTTAACGCTGGTTGTTGTACTTGATAGCCGCATCTCGCCGGCATTGCAGTTCTAGCTGTGTCCCTGTCTTAGGTTGACGAATAGATGAAGGCGTGGCTACGCGCTGGCCATCCCTTTGGCTTCTACAATTGCCAAACATACTGGTGTCCTTTGTGTTTTGAAGACGTTATAGAAGCTTATTTGGCGTTCGATGACTGGAGTTAGTTGGATCCGTGTGGTCTGTTGGTTGAGAGTGATTCGTATGGAAGGTTGTGAGTTTGATTCATTGAGCCCTTCTCTCTGGATGGTTGTGCGTGCTCAAGCACTGCACTGTTTTTGATTGCGTGCCGTTCTCTCAGCGGTTCCGGCTTTGCTTTGACGTCAGGGACAAAGGCACACACGGTGGTTCACTATCTAGTGGTTTGTGCTCTACACTGAAGCAGTTTCTGTGACGGTTAAACAGTTTTGCGCAGGCTCTGTTCGCCTCGTATCGAGTTGAAGGTTCGGTTTGTGAACCTGGGTCGGTTCAGGCTTCCACTGCCAAGGGCACGTTCGCCCTCGCTGCTCTGCTTGTGTTCCAGTGTTTCGCTGCTCTGCCTGTGTTTCACTATTGCAGCAGTCGGCTGAGTTTGGATTGCGCGGTTTCCAGCCAACCGCTTTCCGTCGTATTGCTTTTAGTCGGTATTCTATTGCTTCTGGACGCCTCTAGCCTCCCCGAGGGCTTTAGTCTTCTCTAGTAAAGCGTCCGTCGTCCCAACAAAAGGGCGTTTTGTTTGTATCAGGTTGCGTCCTGCTACTGAGACAATTTGTTAGCGTAGTATAAACGGAATTTCTGCCGGAATGTAGGGTTGTTAAACCCGGAATGTAGGCAGAATTGGCGTTTGTACGAAGCGTTCAAATTGGCGCGTTACAGTATCGCGCGCTCCTCTGAGCGCGAGTCCTGTGAGGGGCCTTGTCATTCTACCTTTCTCGCGGATAAATCGACCGGTGAACCCACCCGGCCCACCCGAGTTGAGACGTGTGCGGTCGACTGTTTCCGGTGCCCCTTTGTGAATCTCGCTTTGGTGCCGCGACTGGCTCCTCCTGCCTTTTGCCGGCGGCTGGTCGGTTGGTTGCTTTCCGTTCGCGGCCCTCTCTCGTGTGTGGTCTTGCTGATTGCTCCATACATTTCACTGCGTTTGGGTGGTCTCTTCGGTGTGCGTTCCTCCTCTGGGATGGTAGTTGCCTATCGACCTCTAGTCTTGGCGTACTGGTCCGATTGGCTTGGGTGAAGATCCTTGGTTCAGGTGGAAGCTCCCACGGCGCTTGTCCACCTCAGAGCTAGACTCCTTCGAGTTCGCTGTTCGATTCGCCCTAGTGTAGGCATACTACACTACTACTGTAGTAGTTGTTGTGTATCACTGGACATTGAGCGTCAGATCGAATCCTGCTTGATCGAGCCGTTCAGTTGTGGGACTACGGTTGCCCGTAATGCGCTAAGTTGGTGCTTGTACTTGGCTAGCCGTTTGGGTGCTTCGTGCGTTCAGCTAGTCGCTGTCCGGTGGGATTCCTGACGTTCGTGCTGTCGCCATTGGACGTTTCTGTTCACGACGCGCCAACCTCGGAGCTCGCGCTGTGCTTGGAGAAAGTTCACTCTTTGGTGTGCTTCCTTGCGTTGTGGATCAGGCAGTTCGGACTCGCAAGTCTTTCCTGTGTGGCGAGTTACGCTGGGTGCTGAGCGAGCAGTAGTTCATTCTTGCGTCAGTTGACGTTTCAGTTTCGTGGTACACTGTCTGCGGCCGCGCAGTGTTCGCCATAGCCGCAGGTGTCCTTGCGAGCTGTTCTGGTGCTCATTTGTGGCGTTCTGGTTGTCTTGAGTTCTCTGTGAAGTCGGTCGATACTGTAGCTGGGTCTATTCTTGTGGGTAGGTTGCGAGTGCGCACGCGTCAGGGGTTTCAGGTTTCAGGGTCGACGTTTCGTGGACAAGTTCGGCTGCCGACTCGAGGGATCTTCGTTGATTGTCGTGGTCGTTGTCATATGCGTGCGCTGTTCGTTGTTGAGGTGCTGTTGGTGTTTGCTTATCTCACGCCGGTCGATCCCCGAGTAAAGCGTCCATTCTAGTAAAGCGTCCGTCGTCCCAACAAAAGGGCGTTTTGTTTGTATCAGGTTGCGTCCTGCTACTGAGACAATTTGTTAGCGTAGTATAAACGGAATTTAGTAAAGCGTCCGTCGTCCCAACAAAAGGGCGTTTTGTTTGTATCAGGTTGCGTCCTGCTACTGAGACAATTTGTTAGCGTAGTATAAACGGAATTTCTGCCGGAATGTAGGGTTGTTAAACCCGGAATGTAGGCAGAAGTTCAGTTCCAAGAAGAAAGGCCGAAGAGAACACGAAGTGCCATTCGGTCTCCACTTTCCTCCTGATGTCACAGCCTCCTCCTACGACTACAGTTCCAGCAGCGCAGGCCTCCATCATCTCCTTCATCCCCAGGCGCCATCGAATCTGGAAGGCGATCGTGGACGCCAACAACGCCAAGAAGGGCGGCGCCGAGGTCGCCAACGCCAAAATGGAAGCGGATGTTCCGCCGCTGGGTCTCGTTCTTCAGCAGTTGGTGCGCAGTAGCCCTCCCTTCGACATCTGGACGGCCGCCAGCTGCGGCCACGACAAGGAAGTCGCCAGGCTCATCGGCACTAAGAGGTTGTTGATGGAGCGGGAACTGTTGCGTGCTGATAGTTCTTCCAATCGAAAGGTAGCTTCATTGCGCTCCAGCCAGCTGGCCAACCAGGAGAACAGAGACGGCTGGACGCCGCTGATGTTCGCGGCGCTCTACGGTCACAACGAGGTCGTGACGGCGCTAGTCGTCCGCGGCGCTGACATCAACGCGCAATCCTCGAAATTGCCTACTCGCTACAATCGCCACGGCAGCGAAGACCAGTCGATCGTGTCGTGCCGCGCCTTCCGCTGCAACGCGCTGACGTTGGCCGCCAGCTGTGGGAAGACTTCCACCGTGGCTCTACTGCTCAGAGTCCCTTCTTCTACTCATGGATGTCCGTGCACATAGTAGTGTACGACCAACAGTTTTGCCGTATTTTAGCGCGGCGCTCAAATCGACAAGGCGGACGGAGAAGGCATGACGGCGCTTTTTCGATCGGTCCAGTACAACCATCTGGACACAACCAAGCTTCTACTGGATCATGGCGCCTCTGTCAGGCCACCTCGTGGCGGCGGCGGCATCAACGCGTTCATCATGGGTTGCAGAGACGGCTTGGAAAACATCGCCGAGCTGCTACTGAAATATGTGGGTTTGCACTTGCTTGAAGTTCGCGTGGAACGTTCGCGTCTGTTGACAGGGAGCGGCCGACATCATGGACGAACCTGGTCCTGACGGCAGGACGGCGCAGAAGGTGGCGTTCCACAACGGCCACTACAAACTGGCCGAGTTCATCCGCAACAAGAGGAAGGAGTTCGCGGAGCCGGCGCCGTCGGCCGTTCCCTCGGTCGCCACGAAGCGAGAGGAGACGGTTGGTTGATGACGCGCAATGCGCAATAGATACCTTTTCGACGTTTCCGATGCGTCGTCAACCCGTGATTTCTCTCCTCAGACTGGAGTCGCAACTGGCGCCAACCGGTCGGGATTCAGAAAGGTGTCCCAAGGGAGAGCTACTCCGCCCAATGCGCTCTCTGAAGAAGCGGCGTCTGATGGTTCCTCTGTTGCGAGGTCGCAGCAGCCGGCCGCCGCCGCTTCGTCGTCGCTGCGCCTGTTCCTCCGTCAGTTGGGCGTGGAGAAGTACTACCAGTTATTCCACAACCAAGAGCTCGAGATGGGACAGTTACACGAACTGACCGAAGACGACCTCGAAGAGATCGGCATCAGGTGCTGCAGTGCAGCAGTAGTCGCTGTCTCTAGATGTACAGTATCTTTAGCTTCGTCATTTCAGCAAGTTGGGTCCTCGTAAGAAGATGCTGAACGCGATTCGCAATCTACAGGCGGCTGGCAACAATTCTACCGAAGTCGCCGGTACTCTAAGGCTACCGGCTGTGGCTACTCCGTGGCCACCCTGTGCAGTATAATCAACGGAAGATAGCCGACCGTACTCCTGTGCAAATCACTCACGACCCAGTGCGATTTCAGCAGTCGAACAGACAAGGGCGTTGTTCGCGCAACGGCGAGCCGACGCTGAGATGGAGAGGGCCGATTCGGAGCAGCGGAGAGCGGACTTCGAGAAGCAAAGAGCTGACGCCGCCTGGGAGGAAGTCGGCAAAGTGGGTACATACGGATTGCGCGCATTCAGCCAGCAAGCTCAAGCTCAAAAGTTGATTGTGGATCAACCACACGCCAGATATGGCGTTATCCCCTGCGAGCGGGGGGGAATGTACCACAAGTGACTGGCAGTGGCAGTCGCCTCTTGTTATAAGTGGCTGTCGGCAGCTAATACACATTTCTGGTCTTTCAGTTGACGAGTAGGCTCGAGGCCGAGAAGCAGACGTCGGAGGCCGCCCTGGCGCAAGTCGACGAGGCAAGAGGAGACGCGGAGAATTGTGTGCTTCGCGTTTGCTGCAACCAAAGCGTCAATTAGGCTTCTCTTCCAGGTGACAGACGAGTTGGAGAAGCTCTACGAGCAAGTGCGCCAGCTGGAGGAGCGGCTTGGCGTCTTCAGACTGCGCTCCGAAGCGGCCGAGCGCGTGCAGAAGGAGGCGAAGCCGAAGGTCGAGGCGCTCGTGAGAATCGCCCGCCTACTGTTGCACAAGCCGGAGACCGACAGTTTGGAGAGGGCGGTCTGATCGCGACATTCGAAGTAGGTTTTACCAGTAGGTCGTCAGTCGTAGGTTAATGCTTTAGCAAAGTTCCTCTTATCGGACATTTATTCTGTTTATTCAACTCGACTATCGTCTGCCCGCGAGGGCAGAATGGACTGGGAAACAAGCAATAATCGATTGTTCTGTAATGTGCTGTGATGTTGGAAATCGACTCTCGGTTGTGTTATCTATTCGAGTAGGTCTGTTTGGTTCGAGCAATCGAGCACGAGCTTGCGAAAGCGTGACACTGGTCTAAGGAACTCCAATTGCGTTATTGTGTACATCGCACCTGCACGAATATCATCGTGGAATGTGTCCAACTTCATCCGAACGACTCCGCGGCATCCACACATCACATAAATCACCTTGCTATCATGGTTGGCGCGGCAGCGCCAAACCATAATATGTTCCATCCAGGCCGCGCGCACCTTTTCCCATCATCACGATATTTATTTCTCAGGCGGTACTAAACGGAACTGGATGAAATTTGGTACACTAAAGGACTTTATTACGGATAGATTAAATTCCAAATTTGGTGAAAATCGGTTAAGCGTAGCAAAAGTTACAGACGCAAAAAGGATCGCGGCGCGTTTCTTGTCCCAACGGCGGGGGGTGAATTCTTCTCCGTCTTCTTCTCCTTCTTCTTCTTCTTCTTCACGTCACGCTCTAGCGTCCATCAACAGGATCTCGTCGAGTCGCCTGCTATTCTTCCCAACCGTGGTTGCGCGCTATACAGTACAAGCCCCAGAGTGCCTCCGCTCGTTCAGGAGGCCCTGCATACGTGTCCCAAAATAGTCCTACTCATTCTGTGCGTGCCTCAAAGTGCTCCCGCTCGTTCAGGAGGCCCTGCATACGTGTCCCAAAATTGTCCTACTCATTCTGTGCGTGCCTCAAAGTGCTCCCGCTCGTTCAGGAGGCCCTGCATACGTGTCCCAAAATTGTCCTACTAATTCTGTGCGTGCCTCAAAGTGCTCCCGCTCGTTCAGGAGGCCCTGCATACGTGTCCCAAAATTGTCCTACTCATTCTGTGCGTGCCTCAAAGTGCTCCCGCTCGTTCAGGAGGCCCTGCATACGTGTCCCAAAATTGTCCTACTCATTCTGTGCGTGCCTCAAAGTGCTCCCGCTCGTTCAGGAGGCCCTGCATACGTGTCCCAAAATTGTCCTACTCATTCTGTGCGTGCCTCAAAGTGCTCCCGCTCGTTCAGGAGGCCCTGCATACGTGTCCCAAAATTGTCCTACTCATTCTGTGCGTGCCTCAAAGTGCTCCCGCTCGTTCAGGAGGCCCTGCATACGTGTCCCAAAATTGTCCTACTAATTCTGTGCGTGCCTCAAAGTGCTCCCGCTCGTTCAGGAGGCCCTGCATACGTGCCGCAGAATTGTCCTACTCATTCTGTGCGTGCCTCAAAGTGTCCCAGATCGTTCAGGAGGCCCTGCATACGTGCCCCAAAATTGTCCTGTTCATTCTGTGCGTGCCTCGAAGTGCCCCCGCTCGTTCAGGAGGCCCTGCATACGTGTCCCAAAATTGTCCTAGTCATTCTGTGCATGCCTCAGAGTGCCCCCGCTCATTCAGGAGGCCCTGCATACGTGCCCCAAAATTGTCCTGTTCATTCTGTGCGTGCCTCCAAGTGCCCCAGCTCGTTCAGGAGGCCCTGCATACGTGTCCCAAAATTGTCCTATTCATTCTGTGCGTGCCTCAAAGTGCTCCCGCTCGTTCAGGAGGCCCTGCATACGTGTCCCAAAATTGTCCTACTCATTCTGTGCGTGCCTCAAAGTGCTCCCGCTCGTTCAGGAGGCCCTGCATACGTGTCCCAAAATTGTCCTACTCATTCTGTGCGTGCCTCAAAGTGCTCTCGCTCGTTCAGGAGGCCCTGCATACGTGTCCCAAAATTGTCCTACTCATTCTGTGCGTGCCTCAAAGTGCCCCCGCTCGTTCAGGAGGCCCTGCATACGTGTCCTAAAATTGTCCTACTCATTCTGTGCGTGCCTCAAACTGCTCCCGCTCGTTCAGGAGGCGTCAGCACCATTGAATTAAATTAAATATAGAACAGCAGCAGCAGAATAAAATTAAAATTAGATAAATCTGGCATCGGCAGAACCGCCTCGACGCGTAGAATCCAACGGTGACCACGTCGACCCCCTCCGACCTACCACGCATGCCCTGGGGGCAAAAATGTCGACCGCGAAGGAGAGACTCAGTATACTGACAAATTGTTAACAAATTCAAAACACATCAGAACCATATCAAATAGGGGTTCGTTTGAAGCGTCTCGACGAGAAAATTACAATGGCACCAATGCCGCCGCCCCCAAATTTACCACGAGCGCTATTTTTGCAAAAAGGTGCCTCAAAAATCAACTTTTTATTGGCTCATCCAAACATAGCGTTGTAGGGGTTCGTTTGAACCGTCTTACCGAGAAAATTACAATGGCGCTATCCGCGACCCGCAAAAAGGCACCAGAAGCGTTATTTTTGCAAAAAGGTGCCACAAATTTGTAACTTTTGATTGGCTGCTCGGAACATGGCGTTGTTGGGGTTCGTTGAAACCGTCTCGACGAGAGGAATCCAATGGCGCCATCGTCGACGCCGTACCACGCACCATGTGCACGCGGAGTCACGCAAACGTGGTCTGGCCGCAACTCAGTGTTACCTTATCCAAACCTAGTCGTGTTGGGGATCAAATAAAACTGCTTTGACAAGAAGAATTGATTCATGAGGGTCCTCAGACTCCATCTGCTGTCAACGCACAACCACCCTGTAGAAGAGAATCCAATGGCGCGAGGGGTGAAGTTTTAGAACCTGGCACAAACCAAGGGGTCAGATTTGTGGACCTCATACAAACCAAGGGGTGAGATTTTTGGCCTTCACCTGTGCAAGTAGTCAGATTTTTTCGCCCGGCCTCAGCCGGGCGAGACTATACGAGAGCTCGGCGTGCGTGCGTGCGTCCGTCCGTCCGTCCGTCCGTCCGTTACGCTCCTGGATCTCGACGTTGGAAAGTCGTAGAGAGACGATCTTGGGCTCTACGGATAGGTCTCGACTCACTGATCGGGTCGCTTGGTATGGGTCGAGACTCAAAAATTTGAATTTCGCGAGTTACAGTAACCCGAAGGTCACAAGCAGAAAACGCCTCTAACTCGCTCGTCTTACGTCGTAGAGCGGCGATCGACACGTCAGATGAAAGCCCTCGACGTGCTCTTTCATGCGGCTGCAAAAGTTTTGTCAATTACGCAAACACGCACCGCGGAAAACGCCATTCTCGAGATGTTGACGCAAAAAATCGCTCTAATTCGCTCAACTTGCGTCATAGAAAGACGAACTCGAGCTTATTAAATAGCTCTCGACTCACTCATCATTTGTTCTCCTTTCGATCGAAACTCAAAAATTTAAATTTCGCGCGTTACAGTAACTCGAACGTGCAAAAGCATAAAACGACTCTAACTTGCTCGTCTTACGTCGTAGAGCGGCGATCGACACGTCAGATGAAAGCCCTCGACGTGCTCTTTCATGCGGCAGCAACAATTTTTTACATTGCGCGAACACGCACCGCAGAAAACGCCATTCTCGAGGCTTTAACACTAAGATCGCTCTAACTCGCTCAACTTGCGTCGTAGAGAGACGATCTCGAGCTCATTAGATAGCTCTCGACTCACTGATCATTTGTTCTACCATAGGTCGAAACTTAAAAACTTGAATTTCGTGATTTACAGTAACCCGAAGGTCAAAAGCAGAAAACGGCTTTACTCACTCGTCTTATGTACGTCGTAGAGTGGCGATCGACACGTCAGTTGAAAGCTCTCGACGTGCTCTTTCATGCGGCAGCAACAATTCTTTACATTGCGCAAACACGCACCACGGAAGACGCCATTCTCGAGATTCTTACACCAAAATCGCTCCAACTCACTCAACTTGAGTCCTAGAGAGACGATGTCGAGCTCATTGCATAGCTCTCGAACGTCCTCGTTTATACTCTGTCACATGTTTGTCAAAACTTCGACAAGTTTTTGTTACTTTTTTTAAACCATTGCTTGAAAGAGGGATCTTCTCGCTCTAAATACCAAATCCCGGGCGATATCAATATTGCTATGCAATACCCTCTTGCGAAGGGGGAGCTCGTAAAGCGGAGCAATACGGGCGATGAGCTCTCTCACTCTCTGCTGAAAGAACGCAACTCTTGCAACGTCAGTCAGAATGCAAACTCAACTTTTTAATACCGGAGCTTGTTGACCTGCATGCAAGGCAAGGGGAGGATTCTTGACCCTCAACCACAACCCTCGCTCTAATTGTGTCCTGCAATCCCCTTACCCATGTCCCTCCTGAAGCTCTTGGCAGAGTTTCAGGAGCCGCTGCATACGTACCCCAAAAATGTCTTACTCGTTTTGTGCGTGCCTCAAAGTGTTTTCGCTCGGCGCTCGTTCAGGACCCATACAAGCCCAAGAATTGTCCTACTCGCCTCGTACGTTACTAAAAGGGGTTCGGCTCGTTCGAGAGCCTAAACATCCATGTCTCAAGGTGGACTACTCGTTTAAGTTGACTGGTTGATTGGCTCCGCCAATAAAAAAGTAAGAGTATTTCATGTAAAAGTGCCTAAAGGCAGAAAGATGAATATGTTCCAGGTGTGAAGCATGTAAAAGCAAGAGTATTAAACGATATTCCTCTGGTGTAGCAAATGCGGCGCTTCGCGCCGCCCACCAATTTGTAAGAGAAATATTAGTAGGTACCGGCATTAATTGAGAGAAAGCATTTTCGACTAAAATTATCCACACAAAACTGCGCAAAGGTCACAACGACACGCGGCAACATATTCGGCACATCTTAGCGTGTCGTTGTGACCTTTGCGCAGTTTTGTGTGGATAATTTTAGTCGAAAATGCTTTCTCTCAATTAATGCCGGTACCTACTAATATTTCTCTTACAAATTGGTGGGCGGCGCGAAGCGCCGCATTTGCTACACCAGAGGAATATCGTTTAATACTCTTGCTTTTACATGCTTCACACCTGGAACATATTCATCTTTCTGCCTTTAGGCACTTTTACATGAAATGTATGTAAGACAGGAATGAGACGGCGCCAAGGAGAGGGAACAGACAACCAGAATGAGCTCGTGTCATGGTCACGACCGACTACCTACAGTCACAACGGAGTGCGATGGAAAGTGAACCAGAATCATTCATGGAACTTGGGTCATTAGGAATCCACAGAGCTGACTAGAAGATACGATGTAACGAGAACAAGGTGGAGAAACCTCAAAAGCGAGTTGGAATGGATATGCGGATGGACGACATCGCTGCACATTCACAGATTCAGTTGCTGGAAAGTTGAGACGGGGGACAGCAGTACTGTAGAGTGGATATGTGCGCGTGTTAGCTACCTAATACACTGTACCTCCAGATCTACATAGTTACCTACCTAGTATGCAGTTACGCGACCGTGTGTGGAAGGGCGGCCGGTAGCGCGACCGATTCGTGCTGCTGTTGCTGTTGGTTGTTGATCACAACCGTGGCGTATTGATTCCACCAGTTCTGGACGTCTTCCGCGGCGCTTGAGCCTTCCACTTGGTGCTTCGGAATCTGCGTTTCTGAGCTCTGCTCGGACGAGGGTTCGTTCGAAGGTGCCACAGTATCCGAAGCGTCGACATTTGGGCAGGGCGCGTCATTTGCAGCAGCGTCGCCGTTGCCAAGCTCAGTGGATGGAGCAGTGACTGCGTCCGTCGCGCCGTTCTGCTCCGCGGAAGCGTTCTCCGGCCGTTTCTTCTTCTTGGAGCGCAGCAGGTTGCGCTCTTTGACCTGAGAATCGGCGTGGGATACGGTAGGATAGTTAGACATTTAATGTAGGCATAGTTGCTTGCGCAAAGGTTAATTAGACGGCGCACTTTGTACTCGAGCGTCGAATGGGGCACGCCGTAGAAGCTGCCGGCCCGGTGTACGCTCATCTCGCCGCTGCGGACGCTCTTGACCGCCTCGTCCAGCGCGTTCTTGTCGTACCGGCGGTATTGGCCTCGCTTCGGCCTACTGCCGGAGCCGGCGGTCGAAGGGGTGCCGGCCGACGCCCGTTTCTCGTCGTCGTCAGCGGCACCGCCGCTGCCGGCCGGCGATCGGCTGACTTCCTTCTTCGATTCGCGGCGAGACTTCTTGGTCGGCGGCGGTTGCTGAACTGGCGCGGGACTGGAGTTCTCTGGTGACCGGCCGTCGGTAACTCCCAGATTGTGGTCTGCCGATGGAGGTTCCGATGGCTTTCCATTGGCGACCGAAGCAGCGCCTTGAAGGCTGACGTCCAGCGGGCCGGCCGGAGCGCAGAGGCGCGACCAGAACTCGGCCCAGTCGGCGACGGCCACGTTCTGCCATGGCAGGTACTGGGACATGCCGAGCAGTGCCTGGTCGGCGGCGCCGACGACGACGCCTTCTCCTTCTTGTGGTTGCAACTCGTTTTGTGGAATCGGCTCGCTGCCGTCGGGAAAAGACGCCGGCTGCGGCGGCGATGCTTCTTTGGCCGGAGGAGATGGCGGCGACTTCTTTCCGTTGGCGCATGTTGGGGCCGTGCCGCCGCTCTCTCCCACCGGACTGTCCATTTTGGAGATCTTATTGCGCAGAGTGGACCTTGGAATGCCGTAGACGACAGAGGCTCGTCTCGTCCCGAGGCGACCTGACGTACACACGTACACATCTACAGGGCTTTTTTTTAAAGTGAGGGGTCGGGAGCTCGAATAACTTTGGCCCCGGTGAGCCGATTTCGATGAAACTTAAAACAGTACAAATTCAATATCTACCATAGCGTGTGTTAAAATTTTACCCAAATCGGGCGTGCGTAGCGCCTACGCTAGCGCGTTAGCGAAGGCCTACTCTTTTCGGGCCGCTGGAGATGGACGCCGTCCTGTTGGTGGCGTCCTTGCTTACGCTGAACACTGTGACGCTAAATATGCAATCTTGCAACTAAACTGAACAATAATGAAGCAGGAAACGCTAGCCAAACCCGCACTTTTGTCGAAAGATTGCATATTTAGCGTCACAGTGTTCAGCGTAAGCAAGGGCGCCACCAACAGGACGGCGGCCATCTCCAGCGGCCCGAAAAGAGTAGGCCTTCGTTAACGCGCTAGCGTAGGCGCTACGCACGTCCGATTGGGGTAAAATTTTAACACACGCTATGGTAGATATTGAATTTATACTGTTTTAAGTTTCATCAAAATCGGCTCACCGGGGCCAAAGTTATTCGAGCTCCCGTCCCCTCACTATATAAAAAAAACCCTGTATGTAACCATGGCTGCTACTTTCACTTGCGCAACTTTCAGAACTACATAGGTGGCGCAGTCGGCAGCATCGCACCTTGTCGAATGTCGGCCACAGCTGCATCGAGGTCGGCCTGGCTGTAGTTCTTCTTCAAAGACGCGCTGGCACCGCCGGCTGAGTTTGACGCCGCAGACGACGGCCGGCTAAAACGAAAGTGAGTGAATGCGCTCTGTAAGACTTGGTGGTGACAGCAGTGCCTTCCTCCAGCAATAGTGCAACTGCAAGCTCTGACAACGATAACTCACTCTGAGTCCTCTGTTCCGTTGCTGTTGGTCGATTCAGCCGTCTCGGGGGCGACGACGGTCTTCGGCTTGACGCTGAGATCCAGAGGTTCCAAGGGGTCGCATGGCAACGGGTCTTCTTCCAACGTAGGCTTCGAGGCCGCTGCATGTCGCTCCTTCTTAGTGTTTGGCTTACAAGTTGAGCCGCCTTTCAAGTCGACAGCGCCGTTTTGTTCGCTGACGAAGGGTTGCTGCGCCTCTCGCTCCCGCTCTCGTTTTCGATTCGACTTCGGTTTGGGCTCGTTTTGCGACTTCTTTGCGTCCGACGAACTGTCTACCGGACGCTCCACCGGCGCAGGATCGTCCACGGGTGGGGCCAAGTTGAGATTGAAGGGACTGGCGGCCCCCAGCTGCTGCGCAAGTGGATTGGTACTGATATTGGGCAGCCAGCCCAATTGGGCGGCGGCGGCGGCCACGTAGGGATTGGAGTTCCCGACGAACATCGACGACGGGAACGCCAGACCCATGAGGTTTGACCACTGCATGACCTGCTCCAAGTAGCTGTTGGAGTTGGGCGACATGCCTGAAGAGAAAAGGCGCACTAATATTGTAACGTAAATACTCTAATAAGCCTCCCCCCCCCCCCTTCTCCACAGGGATTGTGGTAAAGTGGGTAGGGGCGGGCTTATTTACGGTATACGTACGTACACATGTATGTACATACATTGTAGCATCATGTGTCATAGTATAGCCCAAGTATGTAAGCACCGAAGTTGGGGAAGTTGAACATGTTGGCGGCGCCGCCGGTCGCTCCGGGAAACATGGCGGCCATCAGGAACGGATTGCTGGCCATCACACCGAATTCGTCCGCTGTTGAGGGTACGCCGGCCGAGCTGGGGCCGAACAGGAAGTCGAAATTCAGCGCCTGCTGTTGGCTGGCGGGAGCCGGCTGCGCTGCCACCGGTTCCGCGCGCTGTGGAAGCGACTGTAAAAGGAAGTGAATGAATGACAATTAGAGCGCTCTGTTACTCGAGACGGCATACCAAATTACAGTACCCCGCCGGCTACGTAGTCGACGGAGACGCCGACTTCGAAAGCTCCACTGCCGCTGGCGCTGCGCCCGATCTGAGGGGCGGGGTGCTTCCCGACTGCCAGCAGCTGTTCCTCCACGGAAGAGGAGCCGACTTGCGTCAGCGCCTTCCTCTGGACGCTGCAGATGGGACAGAAGGGCTCGTTCTTCCAGTCGAGGACGTCGCTCTCGGCCGGCGGCGAGTCTGCAAGTTTGGGAAACGGTAGCTACCGCCGCACGTTCGCGGGACCGCTTCTGGATTGGGCCGGGCGAAAAGTGCGGCCGTGCCCCGGCAAAAAGGGGACGAATTAATTCGCCGCCAACCACCTAAATGAAGCGCGTCCACCGCCGCCACTTCTCTCTCACTCTCACTCTCAGTGCTTGTAGCTCAATATGTCTTTCTCTCTCTCTCGCTCCTGGTCCGCCCGCTTACTTTCCGACGTGTGGGCACTCCCGACAAATTTAGAAGTCGGGTCGTCCGACCACCCATTTCGGCGGAACTTTTGATGTTGGCCGGAGCGCGCGCGGCGGCGAAAAGTAGCTCGCATCATAATTAGCCGCGCGCGGACCACTCTGCTTGCCTTGTTGGCACTACGGCAGCGCGCCCCTACCTACCAACTTGCTATTTGTCCCCGCATAATTCGCGGCTGAGAAACACGCGCTGGCACATATTGGTACCCACCTGCTTGGCTCAAGATTCGCGCCAATTGAAATCGACCAGAAATTTGGCCGACGCAACAATTTTGTGGCTTGTAAGACATGCGTCTCGTTAGAAATCATCACTACACCTACAATCGCTCTGTTTTGGCATTCAAAATACGTCTCTCGCGGGCCGGCCATCGCTGATTCGGCTGGGAATTCGGCGGTCCTAGCTGCGCTTTCTCCTCGCGAAGCGCGCGCCTTGTTTTGTCTGGCGCCCTAGCCGAAATGTGGGGCGTGCCGGCGGCTGCGGCGGAAGAATCAAACTTTCATCCGCCGCCAGTCGAATCACGTGTGAACCAACCCAGTTTGGAGACGAAGGGCGAGATCTTGTGCCATCTCTTAGCCGGAACCATACGCTTCGTCACCGTTTCCAGGCCTGAAACAAAACAGAATATATATGCAAAAGTAGCTACATATTTCGAGAGTTTTGACATTTGTCGCCAGTGCTGACATCGTGTCAGCTCCCGCTTCGCCACCGTTCTTTTGATATGTTTATGTCGTGGCGATATGTTGCTGTATGTATTTTGAATTGTTTGAATATGCTCGAATTTTCAATTGTTTGGGTGTACGGTAGAGCAGAGCAGATTTGCATTCGTGAAATTTCCACCATTTTCGTACACTTCGTGAACCGTACAGTTCAAAATTCAAACAGTACAGCATCATATCGCCACGACATAAACATATCAAAAGAAGGGTAGCGAAGCGCGAGCAGACAATCGTGACGTGCGTGCGCTCGTGTTGCATAGCGTTTAGTTCCGTGAAATGTACATACCTAATGTTCATACATATGTACTGCTGTTCCCAATTGAATGTGACAGTAATCAATGAATCACTCCAAACTCGTTCCGCTCCAAACCGTTACGACATCAGTTGATATCCCAGTCTGTCCTACCTTGGTGTGGTGTATTTGAGTGCTTCGCCGTTTATATCCTGCTACATAGCGAAGTTCGTTAGGTGCTGTGGTTCCCTAAACTCCAAATTGTGCTAAAGGCGGCCCCTCATCTAGCCCCACATCTGTTTCTCTCAGTCTCTCTCAATCGAAAACTGTGGTCGTCACACGTCGTCTTCGGCCGTCAGAGCGCGAGGCGAGGGGCGGGGGGCCGAAGGGTCGTCGTCGGTGGTGGTCGTCAGGGGCAACGGCCCTTTTAGGCCTCTCGAAAAATATTAATTTAGACGTTTCTCTCCCCTCCTCTCTCGCCGAAAGGCCCGGGCGGAATGAGCTCCATCGGCGACGACGACGAAGATTGGCGCGAGGAGAAAGCGACTGAGTGCGAGAGAGACAGAGAGAACTTGTTGTGCTCGGCATTCGCTCTCAGCCAGTGCCTCAATCGGCCCCCCTCTCGCCAAAGCTGCGTGTAGTCAGAGCGGCGGGCGTGAAAATTCGCACCTCTCGCGACTGCCCCACCCCTCCTCTTTCATATTATTCGCGAAAGACGGAAGAGACACAGACGGCACTCTGCCCCCGCCTCCCTTCCCCGAAAATCCAACCGTCCCGATTAGGAAATTCTAGAAGCTCCGTCGGTCGTCGTCGTCGGTTGTCGCCAGCCGAAGAGAGGGGGGGGGGGGGGGATGGGAGGTGGGAAGAGAAGGGAAGGAAGTATAAAATTAACTAAACAAGAGCCGCGACAAGCGGGCGCCGCGCCGCGCCGCCAGCGGCGGGCCGATATCTCGAAATTCCAGGGCGCCTCCTCCACGAGGCCCCACTATTTTCGGGGCAGAGAGAAAGAGGAGCAGTTGGCGCCGACGGCGCGGCGCTAACAAGCTATCTTCCGCGGCCGCTTGTGCCGCCGCCGAGGTGCGCAGCAGTAGCGCGTAGGCGATGCTCGACCATCACTTGATGATGGCCAGCAGAGACCGTCGTCGTCGGAAAGGAAGCAAGAAGCGCCTTCGCCGCTGACGACGACGACACCCGAAAACCGAGGCGCGACTACGGCACGCATGCGATGGCCGAACGAGTAATGAAAGCCGGCAGGGGGCAAAGGGGCCCGCCCGTCCGTCCGTCCGCTTCTTCTTCCCCGAAAAGCGGCCGACGCCCACCGGTATTTATCGCTTGCGCTCTGGCGTGGCTCTCGCTCTGCTCATTAAAATTTTCGCCTTCTCCTCCTCGAGCGCGCTCTCGGCGAAAAGCCCGAAGACGAAAATTCCCCCACCATGCTTTGCTTCTTCTCTCACACTTGCGGACCTGACAGACGGCCACCGTAATCCCAACAAAAGCAACTCGATGACAAAGTAGGAAGCGAACGCAACACAATGAACCGGTTCAGTAGTACAGTATTCCGCGAGTCAGCAGTACATACATATTGTTCAGCCGTCGTCGTCGCGTGTGTGCCGTCAGCTGAGAGAGATGTACAGCTACAATTGCAATCCACTGAAACCTACCTAGATTGGACACAGTATGTGAAGAAGCTGGACACTTCGACTATGTACTGAATGTCGAGTTTGACGAGCTTATGCGTAATCGATGTACTTCGGTCGACCGTGGATTACGGTAACAGAGTCAAACGCGCAGTACGCATAGCACTGATGCAAGCCGAATTTCGAAGACGACGCCCCCTGGCAGTATACCTTCGCGCATGAAGCGGACGGTCAACTAATAGGGTGTCGGCCGAGAGAGCGCCGAGGTCGCGTCGTAAACGTTGCTTTCCGAAAATTCAAAGTGTGTCCGCCTGGCGCAGCAGCAGCAGCAGGGGCCGCCGAAGTCTCAAATGGGCCGGAGATGGAGCGAGAGAAGAAGAAATCATCGCTCGCGGGGCCGTCGTCGTCGGTCGCCGAGTGGGGGCCCCAAAAAGCTTTTAGCAAATTTCGACGTGCCGCCGATTCGCCCCCCGACCCCCCTCCCTCCCTCCTCCAAGCTTTCGGGCCAAGGAGGGAGGGAGGGAGGGTACGGGGCGGAAGGGCGCGAAACGCCACTCTTTCCCGCTTTCATCGCTGGTATTTCCTGTCTGTCCCAGGGCTCGTGTGCGTGCGCCGCCGCGGCCTATTTGGCCCCGGCCAATATTTCAGATGGGCCTTTAATCCTGCGAGGGGGAGGGAGGGGGGTAGGTGGCCGCCCTCTCTCCCTCCCTCGGGCGGGCCTGCTTTTCGGCGCCCGGTGCTTGCGCCGCCGCAGTAACGCGAGCCGAAAATTCGTCGCCCCCCGCCCTCCATTGCTTGTTCGCCCCCTCCTCGCTCGCCGGCTACTTCTGCGTCTTGGTGGGCGCAATCGACCGCCGCCGCCGGTGGATAAAAGTGATGAGGAAAGGGGGCCGACGACGACGACGTCAAGGTATACACAAGGGAGAGAGCGAAAGCGGCGGCCACCGCCGAAACCACCGGGAGAGAGAGACATCAGCAAGATTTCATATTTGGCGGCTGGCGGGCGGGCGCCGCGGCCGGCCGAACCCTCGACATTCTATACTTCGCGACGACGAGCGCTCGTCGTCCCGCCGAGACTGCTTGTCGTCGTCGCCGTAGAGGCGTGTTCATCACGATACCCCCTGCCCCCCTCTCCCTAACTAATAACTCCCTTTTCAGCCATCTCGTTCTCCCCCTCCTCTCTGTATTGTCATTTGCCGAAACTGAACTCTCGCCGACGGAGAGAAGGGGGAGGGGGGGGGGGGGAGAGGGGAGAGTGGGAGCAAGCAGAAGCACGCGCGCGGCTTGAAGAGAGGCCAACGGGGCCAGAGTCATTTCGACAGGCGAGGAGGGGGGAGGGCTGAGTGTCTCTGGCATCATCCATACCTCAGCGACTCTATCTATCAGTCAGGAAGCGAGAGCGGCGGCCGAACCCGACCGTCGACCGTCGGCACTCATATTCGAGTCGGCCCGTATAAATTTCGCCTCTTTTGGGGGGAGATGGGCCAGCGGCGGAGGACGTCGAAAGGAGGGAGCGACGACGACACGACGCACCTACGCAGGGCAGGCAGAAACAGATAGAGAGAAGCGGCCGTAGATTAGCACGACAACGGCGACGACGACGCGAGTGTTTCAGGCGGACGACTGCGACGACGCTTATGCTTCTTCTCTTCTCGTGGTCAGGCGCGCATGCCGGCCGACCGCTTCTCCGGTGTCTCATTCGGGCGCTTTAATCAATTTAGAATGCCTCCTCGCCCCCAAACCTAAGGACGGCCGCGCGCGAGAGCGCGAACGAATGAAAGCCCGTCCGGCCGGAACAAGACGGCGACGAAATTCGGCAATCGACGGCGGCGGCGGCGGCAACGGCGAAAAAGGCGCGCGCCCGCTGTCTCTATCTCTTTCGCTCTCTCTCTCTCCCTTCCTGCCGCCCCAATGCACAATCTATATGAGCCCCGAAACGAAAGCCGTGAAGCAGTTGTAGTATTATTGTCGTCGCCGTCGTCGTCGTCGACGACGACGCAAGCTCGCGCTGGAGAGAGAGCGAGAGCGCGTCTTTTATTGAACACCGCCCAGGGCGGCTAACTAGCAGGGCGGGCCGAGCCTTGGAGATTCGGCGGCGTCCTACACACATACATACCTGCCCATCTACAGACATGACAGAGAGGCAGACACTCTGCACAACCACGTTCGACTATCATCCGCCCGCCCGCCGCAAGCAAACGCATCAGCTCGACAGACAAATGTCGCCGACGAGGACGACAGCTGCAAAAGGAAGCCGAACTAAAGAGTAGTAGAAGTGCCGAACTGTAGACTGGCACCGCTGGAAGCAGCGCGTGAGCCGCCGGGTGACGTGTCGAGAAACTTCAGTTGGAAAGCAATGCACGACTTGAGGAAGCATCGGATGATCACATCCTAGTCAGTTCACGTTCACAGTAGATAGTACGGTGAAGGGAGAATGCAACGCATTGTATTTGACCGGAGTTCGACCGCGAATACTGTGGTTCACTGGTTACTGTAGCTATTCCATCCCAGATTGCTCCGACTGGCGTTCCTGCACATCGTCCAATTGCGGTACATGTACCTCTTTTCCTGCACACAGTCAAATTACGGTAAACTAGTCCATAAACGTGGTACATACTCTACATGTTATGTTGGAATGTAGGTATGTACCAATGTGAACGTGTACATGCATGTTGGTAAGTACATATGTTGTATGCACCCACCGATCATGTAGAGCAGGCTCTTGCCCCACTTCTGCAGCTCCTTCTGGTAGGCCTTCCTCTCGACCAGGCATCGGGAGTCGCAGTGCCTCGTGGCAGCCGCCATCATCTCCACGAATCGACCGGCGACGACGACAACAGCAACGCGAGTGTGTTGGCTTCTTCTGCCCTTCGCGTTCTCTTTCGTGGTTCGGCCTTGGCGGGAGGGGGCCCCTCTCTCTCTCAAACGGCAGGTTGTTCCTCCGCTCAAACTAATGATAATCTCCAAGCGCCTACTCTAGAGGAGGAGGAGGAGGTAGCGCCGAGGGCCGAGATTCGTGATGATGAAGAACACTGCTCGGTCCGCCGTCCGAGCAAGGTACCTACTAAGGCCTAGGCAAATAAATTCGGTGGCGGCGGGCCAGGCGAGGCGCCGGGC
>JASAMZ010000825.1:5000-12712 GCA_030248115.1 Linhomoeus sp. GSCO2_2 | reverse complement strand
CTGGAATAAATTTTCAAACTCGCGCGCTACAGTATCCCAAAGTGGGGTCCATTTTAAGACAAAAGTTGACCGAAGCTAGTCAAATCGCATATCAAAGTAAAGCGCTCGAGATCCTGAGCACGAATCCGACAACAAACGGTTTCAAAAGGTTAAACAGAGAGCTACAGTAACCAAAACGCGTCGAAAACTGAAAAGGACACGCTTGCTTCGGGCTTAATAACTCGCTTGTCTGACGTCGCTGGGTTGAGTTCGACACATCGACGAGTAGCCCTCGGACTACTCTCGCGAACTGTGACGTCGAAATAATACCAAGTTTTAAAAATTGCGCGCTACAGTATCCCGAAGTAATGACCGCGAAAAGTCAAAACTTCATCGAACCTAGTCGAATCGCATATCAAATTGAAGCGCTCGACCTCCTGAGCAAGAATCCGACAACAAAAAGTTTCAAAAGGTCAATGAGAGGGCTACAGTAGCCAAAACGCGATGAAAACTGCAGACTTTGGTTTGTTATATCTTGGCACTCGTGCGTTGCAGAGGAGCGATCTTGACATCGCTGAAGAGCTCACTGCAAGCCAGCATCAATTCATGCTCACAATTAACCTGTAGTTTTGCGTTAGATTCCAGTGTTTTTTTTAAATTTAGTCTGAAAATATGATTTTCTTGGTGTAAAGAATTAAACCCGAGCGATACCAATGTTGCGTAGCAAGACCACTCCAAAAAGTGTAGTCGCGAGGAGAGTCAAAGACGCTGCACGAAACCGGAAAGGGCCTTGCTACAATCTCAGTAAAAAGTCAAAGCTCAAAACCACTCCGCTTTTTAAAAGAGACTTGTTTAAATTCAGTCTGAAAAAATGATTTTCTTGGTGTAAAGAATTAAACCCGAGCGATACCAATGTTGCGTAGCAAGACCACTCCAAAAAGTGTAGTCGTGAGGAGAGTCGAGACGCTGCACGAAACCGGAAAGGGCCTTGCTACAATCTCTGTAAAAATTCAAAGCTCAAAACCACTCCGCTTTTTAAAAGAGACTTGTTGGCACCTGATAAAGAGACAAAGACAAAGATTCTTTGCGGCTGTCGCTTATACAGGCGTGGCACAGAGCTTTGACCAACATGGACTTACGCATTTGTAATTCTGATTTTATGGAAGAGCTCGGAACGGTCTCCACTCGCTGTACTTTGAATGGACCGCCAGCTTTGAAAATAGTTACTGCAAAATGCGAGTCAACTGAGCGCGTGTGGAGCTACACTACAGCTACACCACTACACGTTTTGCTCAAAGTTCCGGGCGAACCCAATGTTGACGTGGGACTAACAACGCTCGGGTGTTATCCTTGCAAAGCTGCACACGTCTGTAACTCCGAAGCTACACGTAATCACTAGCTGTTTCGATTGCTCGCTACGCATTTCTTTGTAACAGCTTGCTTGCTCTTGACTATAGTATGTGTGTCAATGTGAAAGAAGGTGTCTAAACTATATTTCTGTTTTGATTCGAGGCGGACAGAATCTATAGGTTAACAGAATCGAGCATAATTGAAAACCTGAATAAATTTTGTTGTAACACAAGTGAAATTTATGTTATATTATCAGATTTAATGATTATCTCATTTGCAACAATGATTTAAGAATATTGTATTATTGTAATACAGGCTACGTAGCCTGTTTGTATGGAATGGCAGCTTTGCCCTTCATATTCAAATGTTTTTCTATAGTCTGATCCTTTTAGTGCCATCCTAGAGTGGGGCAAAGCATTCAGAGTCCGGGCGATCCCAATAATGATGACGTAGCATTTATCTTTTACCTTCTCTAAGCTCGCTACAGTAATCCACAGAAAGAGCAAAATGACTCAACGAAAACAGGCCCACTAAGTGTTGTCTTCCTTCTGCGGTCAATTTGATTTGCTAATGGCTAATAGGCTGAAATGGGTCTAAAATTGTTCCATCCCCAGAGCGCACTGCTGTCACTGGACACGTTGCTTTATTCGTTATAAAACCCGTAGGCTGAGCAACAAATTTCTGTCTTGAAAACAGTGTCCAAAGTGCAGCCGTCTGATCGTTTGCAAATCGCAACTTGCCATAAAATGGCGAAACTCTGCCTTTTCGTGGTCTTCTGCTGTGCCGCTGTGGAGCCATCGGTCGTCAAGCGGTCCAGCGTTCAGAAGTCCGTCATAGGCAGGGTGGCCAATAGAAATTAGACTAGTTTCAGTTTCAGTTGCCATCAGTTGACTGAAACTGAAACTGAAATGAAGCTGGCGCGGACTTCATAACTGAAACTGAAACGATTCGACGCTGAACCAACGCTATCTTTGCGTGCATCCGCAGAATTTCCATCAAATTTCGTTGCTGAAGCAGTGTGACTTGACTAAGTTTTAAAAGGTAAAAAGTTTTACAAAGTAATAAAAGTTTTGCAGAGTGATACATAAATCTGTATTCATGCAGTGGAGTGTTTCGCAGTAACATTATTTTATAGGTACACCACACAATTTAAACACGAAATTGTCTTTTGACAGTAAAAATGCCTTAAAACAAACCAAAACAAAGGTCGGGTCCTGCATTTCGGCAGAAGTTAAGTGGGGTGAGCTTGAAGAAAGGGATTAAGAAGTAAAAGTATTAAAATAAAAAGTCATAAAAAGTAATAAACAGCATTCGGAGATTTAGTCGAGTAAAGTGAAGTAAAGTAACTCGTTCTGAAATTCTAATCGAGTAACGCAAAGTTATACTTTAGTTTACTCGTTGCTTTTACTTTTTATGAGTTAAAAAGTTACTCGCGGCAACACTGGTCACATATGTAGTCGTATAGCAGCAACACTACACGTCCAATGCCGGGAAGTCACGAATACTGCTGTAGTAGCGGGTAAGTATTGTCTACACAGAACGCCTGTTCAGACGCTGGGCAGTGCAAGGCCGGGCGCAGGCCTCCGTATCGCAGTCGTCGTCGTCGACTCCCGTGAGTCAATATTATAGTACCAGTAGAAGTGTCAGTATTAGAAGTGTTTTCACGGGTGTTCGCTCGTCTAATGTTTACGGGTGTTCGTCAAATGAGTCACCTCGACTAATAATACGGAGTAGGTGGAACTCTTCGCAGTTGAACAAACTCGGTGATGTTTAGCGTCTCTTCAGCCAGAAATTTGACGACATTATGTGCCTTTCCGAGTCTAACTAAGCACCGCACGATTTGCTGTTGCGCACAGTGTTGCCGAAGTACACGATTTTTCTAAAGAGTACAGTACAGTACAGTACTTTTGTCCCAAAATTATAAAAAGTACAGTACAGTACAGTACGGCCGCTTCAGTTAGCTAATGAGTACAGTACTAAAAAGTACTCAGTACTTAAAAAGTACTAAAAAGTACAGAGAAATCTGAAGTAAAGAAAGGATGAAGTATATTAGCGAGATTTCTTGGTGTTGACACATGCAAACAACAGTTTCAAGTTGGCTGTTAGCCTTGAAATGGGCGCCGCTTCAATTTTCAAACAAATTCTCAACAATTTTGCCCGAAAATCAAGGCAAATTGGCATATTGGGTCTGTCAAAACATGAATTATGCTGAATGTGGGGAACATCGAACGACCAAAGTTCCAAATAGTACAACGAGTACTAAAAAGTACTAAACAGTACTAAAAAGTACTCTGAGAATCCAACGAGTACAGTATAGTACAGTACTTTTGGGCCAAATATCTAAAGAGTACAGTACAGTATACTGTACTGTACTCGAGTACTCGAACTTTTTACGAGTTAAAAAGTTACTCGCGGCAACACTGGTTGCGCAACCCTTGTGTGAACGTAGTGGATTAGTCTAGCTCAGTGAGTGAACTCATAAATACTGGAGAGTTTCAGACTTACACCAACTGCATTAACTACAACAGCCACAACGATTCGTGGAGTCTGTGTTCTCGGTCGGCGCTTTGAGAAGTGGCTTAAAAGTCACACGCCATTCCCTGCCTAAAGTCGTCCCGAAACTAGCCCAAAATACAAACCGTCTATGACACTGGCTGATTTTGTCAATAATTTCGCAACTGTCTTTTCTCAAAATAGTTGTCGAAAAGCGTTTCAGCTACAAGAATATGGAATAATTAAAAGAATTGATAATTTGAAGATGTTTGAAGAACCAAAACTCTGCTCGTCTTAGGTTAAACCTTAGCTATACCCAAATACCTTAGTCGGTTTCTATTTCACTTGAATTCTTCTGCTGCTTGTCAAGGCGCCTCTCAGAAACACTCCCCAAAGCTGCCAGACCGTGGCCGAGGCCTGCGTGAGTGAGACTACGTTGGGCGAGGGAGAACAGGTCAATTGTAATAAATAAAGTTGTAATAAATGCATACCGTAACATTTGCCTGGCTTAGCGGAAGTTTCAGGATTAGTGAGAGGCAAAGTCGATTAAACCTTTGCTGCAGGCAGTCGGAATATTTTCACGCCCGCCTGCACGCACAATTTGCAAAGTACCGTAACCAAAGCATCGTAAATACTAGATAATTGTCATAGTACTGTAGTACATTATATATGTATGCATGCAGTGTGCCTCATAATAGTACACATACAGATAGCACAGCCCATATTATGGTACAGTAGGGGTACTTGCCATTTCAACCTCCTTCTAGGAGGGGTTACCTACTATTGGTCGGTGGTGGTTTATTACAGTGAAGACATAGAGTACTGTAAACTGGACTAAGTTTGGACATGAGAAACGTTCGGACGAAGGCTTTCAGAGTTCTCAAAATCACTGTAAATAGTGTGTTGTGTAAAATCGCCTATTCAAACATGTGCAAAGTTCCGACAAAAGGGAGCACTACTGTGCGGATTGTGCGAACTTTTCCCAATTAACAGTACTCGAAATCTCATCTCAGATCCGCCACACCTTTATCTGCGCCGCCGTTCGCACGGAGATAGGCGTCAACAGCTGCTATGCCACCTGCTCGATACAGTACCCAGGCAACGACCCAACCTGGTACAGACAGAAGCTCTTTACCCGCTGCTGATTCGCTGGAACTGCATTGGAAGGGGTTTTGTGATTGTTATATCGGTTTTCCTTTGGGTTGAAATGGCCTACATATTCCTACTGTGTGGTGATTGGTCCTTGGGAGGTGGAAATGCAAATCTCCCGTTTGATGGACAAACTGTCCAAGGTATGGATGTGCAATATGCAAATTCGGTGTGAAACATGGAGCATGTCGATGCGATTTCCGCTTCTTTGCTGTTGTACAACGGAGTATTCGACTAGTACCTAGTGTTATGGTACGTAATTCATGTTCCCCTAAAAGTGCCACCCACCCTCCCCCTTCCCCCTCTCTCGGAGGGAGGAAGATTGCAAACAAGCTGTGTGTGTAAAAAGTTCAACCTATACTTTGTGTCTGTCAAATGTTGGTGAACAGTATAGTGAACTTTGTACACATCGTTAGCCGCATCTGGAGAAAGTGTCTTGAGAATGTGTACCTTAATGCCAAGTGCAGCTATCCCCACGATACGGTTGTCTGTACAGCTGATCTGAAGCTCAGTGATATCGCCGCGTTCGCTATATGTTATCGGCATGATACGACGCCGTTTATCTGATGTTTCCTACCAGTGTGAAAACGTCACATCCAACAAAAAAACTTGCCGAAAGCTTGGTGCGAGCGAATTCCTGTGTTCAGCGTACGCATTTCTGTTTCCGAGTGCACATTCATCATTCTCATCAATAAACAGCTGTTCTGGCCATCAGACGAAAATCTCAATTTTGACATTTATTTAAAATTTTAATTCTAAAAATCTCGAAATTGGAATTTATTAAAAATGTAAACCTATGTCACAAATTCTTATTGGCATACGGCCTTACCATTTCCGCGTTCAAATTCGTCAAAAAACAACGTTCTATTTTTGTTGATTTATGGAATTTTGAAAAATAATCACGTATTTCTATTAAATTCCATATTTGCAAAAAATTTCTCTTGCATTACAAATTATCCGCAGTCCATGCTCCTGCCATTTCTGAAGAAATTTCGCCTCTATATCATCAGGTGAAAAAGTCGATTTTCGACATTTCCATATTTTGATTGAAAATATCTCGAAATTGCAATTTTTAAGAACTGCAAAACTATGTCACAAATCCTTATTGGCATACGACCTTTCCATTTCTTCATTCACATTCGTCAATAAATGACGTTGTATTTTAGTCAATTTATGCAATTTTGACAAATAATCGCGTATTTCTATTAAATTCCACATTTGCAAAAAAATTCTTTTGTGTTACAAATTGTCCACGGCCTATACTCTTTTCATTTCTGAAGAAATTTCGCCGCTAGCTCATCAGGCAGAAAAGTCGATTTTCGACATTTTCGAATTTTAATTGCGAATATCTCGAAAATGCGAAATTAGCAACAGAAACGGACATCGGATCCGTACTCAGCGACCTCGACTCAACTTGACCACATATGCCACATGTGTTACTTCGGTGGGACGGAAACACACACACACACACACACACACACACACACACACACACACACACACACACACACACACACACACACACACACACACACACACACACACACACACACACACACACACACACACACACACACACACACACACACACACACACACACACACACACACACACACACACACACACACACACACACACACACACACACACACACACACACACGCACACACACACACCCACGCGCACGCCCACGCGCACGCGCACGCGCACGCGCACGCGCACGCGCACGCGCACGCGCACGCGCACGCGCACGCGCACGCCCACGCCCACGCGCACACGCGCACGCGCACGCGCACGCGCACGCGCACGCGCACGCGCACGCGCACGCGCACGCGCACGCGCACGCGCACGCGCACGCGCACGCGCACGCGCACGCGCACGCGCACGCGCACGCGCACGCGCACGCGCACGCGCACGCGCACGCGCCCGCGCAGGCGCACGCGCACGCGGGGGCGGGGGGGGCGGCGGTGTGTGTGTGTGTGTGTTCGTCGTCGTCGTCGTCGCCGCCGTCGTCGTCGTCGTCATCGCCGCCGTCGTCGTCGTCGTCGTCGTCGTCGTCGTCGTCGTCGTCGTCGTCGTCGTCGTCGTCGTCGTCGTCGTCGTCGTCGTCGTCGTCGTCGTCGTCGTCGTCGTCGTCGTCGTCGTCGCACGTCGTCGTCGTCGTCGTCGTCGTCGTCGTCGTCATCGTCGTCGTCTCGTCTCGTCGTCGACGTGCCCGTCGTCGTCGTCGTCGTCGTCGTCGTCGTCGTCGTCGTCGTCGTCGTGTTCGTCGTCGTCGTCGTCGTCGTCGTCGTCGTCGTCGTCGTCGTCGTCGTCGTCGTCGTCGTCGTCGCTGGTCGTCGTAGTCGGTCGTCGTCGTCGTCGTCGTCGTCGTCGTCGTCGTCGTCGTCGTCGTCGTGGGCGTCGGGGGGGGCGGCGGTCGTATGTAATACCTAGCCACAATTCAGACAGACGTGTTCATTCTCTGCTTCTCCGTCGTATCTCCCGCATCATTCGACAATGTCGCCTCAAAGTGGCTACCCGAAATTCGCCACTATTGCGCCGAGCCACCCGTGGTGCTGGTCGGTGCGTGGTGCGCAGTCAGCTCTTTGTGCGTGTTTATCGCTAAACACGCAACGACTTACAGGAACGAAGCTCGACTTAAGAGACGATCAGGCCATAGCAAATCAGCTGAATATGGAGGGTAGAGCTGCCATCACACCAAAGCAGGGCGTAAAATTGGCCGCTAAAATCAAAGCGA
>JASAMZ010000824.1:0-13688 GCA_030248115.1 Linhomoeus sp. GSCO2_2 | reverse complement strand
AATTTGTCGTTTATGGAAACGTGATACGCTTCAAAAGAAGCGTTCAAATCCTCCATTACTGTATGTGTAGTTTTGAAATAGGCCTTTATGCACGAATGTTGGTTCTACGATCGAGATCCGCTGTAGACGTGTAGACTCTAGATAATCTGGCTGGAGGCTAGCGAAAATGGCGCCTTTAGAGTCTTCGAAAACGAACTTGGAGTCACCTGCGTACGCGTTGAGCGCCAACCACGACCGAACCTTGGCGGTTGTTGCTGGAGCGAAGCGTAAGTATTGGGATATTGGTCTAGGTGTGCAACCAATACCATAGGTGCAGGCGGGACGGGGGGACGGGGGGGGGACCCCCCCCCTCTGGCCCTGGCCTCTAGTGAAATTTTCACTGGTACTCCCCCTGGCATGCGAAAATCGGAAGAATATCCGGAAATTCCAGAAATTTTCTTGCATTTTTGGGAGTTTTTGGTCCTATTTTGTCCAAATTTTCGCCTGCGGCGCTATATTTCGTCTATTTATGCACAAATTAGCGTGTTTTTGACCAAATTAAGGCGATTTTTAGCGTATTTTTGGCCATTCTAAAAAGCTGTTCCGGTCCCAGGACCCCCCTCTCAAAAATTTTCCTTAACTAGAACCCCCCCCCCCCTGGCCTCCGGGTGGCCTGCACCTATGACCAATACATATGACACTTTCAACTTTTCAGTCCTGAAAGTATTCAGTATTGGCCAAGGCGACCTCTGGCAAGAGAAGCACAATCTGCGGATTGGAAAGCATCCAAACTTGAGATTCTCCGCTTTGGACGTCGCCTGGAGCGCTATCGAAGGTGGCTCGAAAACAGGGTAGTTGTTCCATGTTTGTTGTAGGTTGTAACTCGCTTGTCTGCAGACCATCTCATTGCGACGGCCGCTACAAACGGCAACGTGGTGGTGTGGAATCTAAACCGGCCCTTCAAGAATAAGCAAGGTGCCCGTTGTCTGCCTGCCTGAATATTCGCATTGGGACGAAGAGAAGCAATGAGCAGTTGGCTTCTTTTTCGTGGACAGACGCGGCGTTCTCCTTCCACCGTCGGGCCGTCAACAAGGTGGCCTTCCATCCTCACGAGGGCCAGTTGCTGGTCAGCGCCTCGCAGGACGGAACCGTCAAGCTGTTCGACCTCCGCTGGCTAGACTGCTGCACCGCCAGCTTCGAAATGTTGGTTGCGCTACCTACGTTCTGTTACCACATTGCTGTAGTACCTATCTCATTTCGCGCGTTTGAGAATGATTCTATGGAGTATCAGCTTCTTGGCTGTTTCAGAGAAGGCTGCTCTGAGGGCGTGCGCGATGTGCAGTTCAGCCCCTTGGAGCAGAACACCTTCGCGACCGCCGACGACGGAGGCAACGTCCGCTGCTGGGACGTTCGCAACTCCGACAGACCTCTGCGCCAGTTCGCTGCGCACACAGGTTAGCTGAACGAATTGTTTTTGAAGGAGTATGACGTAGAAACTGTAGAGTTTCTACGCTGCATTCGCTGCTGTTGCAGGCCCCGTGTTCTGCCTCGACTACCATCCCGTCACTAAAGCATGGTTCGCCACAGGGGGCCGGGACAAGATTATCAAGGTGGTCCCAGCTTCAAGAGTGGCTATTTCACTGTACAACAATTGTGACGTCTGCAGGTGTGGAACTGCAACAAGGAGAAGCCGACCTGCGAGTTCGTGGTGCAGACGACGGCGTCGCTGAGCTGCCTGCGCTGGCGTCCTCAGCGCGAGTGGCAGCTGGCCAGCTGCTCCTCCATGTTCGACTTCTCCATCAACGTCTGGGACATTCGCCGACCCTTCATACCATTCGCCGCCTTCGAGGAGCACACCGACGTGCCCACCGGTGCGCTCGGTCGGCGCCAGTGCAGTAGTTATAAAGCAGACCTTGTGCTGCAGGAGCCGTAACAAACTTTGTTCGCAATTCATTTCTGACCTCTGCATGTTGCAAATATGAATACCGTAAAACCTCCAATAAGCGATCTGGTCACTTATTATTTCAACCACCCCTCTAGGAAGTCGCTTATTGTTCAATGCATGTCTGAGTCGTCACATCAGCTTGCAACTTTGCAATTTCGTGCATTGAAGCCTTTATGATTGGGTGTTTCACTGTTTTGATTTGGCCAACAAAACCTGAGAATAGGAGCATAATCAATGACAAGCATGGCTTCACGCTCACTATTCCAGTTTGGTGTGCTATAATTGGAGGAACAGTGACTTATCAAGGAATGTCGGAAAGACTGACAGATTTTGGCAGAAAATGGGGTGGCTTATTGGACGGAGGTCGCTTATTATTTCAAACTTTCCTCTAGGGGGATTGCTTATTGGGGTGGAGTCGCTTATTGGAGGTTTACGGTAATTTATTTACCGCATCGCTCATATGAAGGACCTTTCCATTCCTTAAATCAAAGGCGATATGTCGGAAATTTAGATTTTGTTGATTTTTGTGCCATGTTTGGCTGGCTCCTAAACTTTTGAAAATGTACCTGTAATAGAATTCTGATTGTGAGGACATCGTATGCCCCTAGACCGCGGAGGAAATAACCAAGTTTTCACCCTTGCTTCTTTTCACTGCCCTTTCTGTTTTGTCGAGCGGTTGGCATGTCTCCATTGGCAGGCATTTGTTGGGGGGAGGGCAAGGACGACTTCCTGTCCTGCGGCAAGGACAGTTGGCTGATGCAGCACCTCTTCCAGGACGCCATCAGGCCGGCTGACTTCGCCACGCCCGTCTGCCTCGACCTCGGCCCTTCCGGCGACGTCGCCTGCGCTGGTCAGTTGCCATCGTTGCTTGCGCTCATGGGACAGGCAGTGGAAGATTTATCTTTACTTTCAGCCAGCACGAAACTGGAGAAGCAGCAGTCTGGCGAGGCCACTTCGGCGACCCCTCACACCATTCCCATCAACTTCGGCCGCTCTGCACATTTGGGAAGCGCCGGGCGCGGCACGGATTCGTTTGGGTGTCCCATCGAAAGCTCCCTCCGTCTGCACAATCGGAGTGAAGGCGACAACGTGGGCACTTCTTGGCTGTCGCTTCAGTGTTGTTCTGCTATTGGTCTTCATTGCTGTCTTCCAACTCCAGCTTGTGTCCATGTCCTGGTTCGTGGAATCGGCTCGGGACTACAGGCTGGGAAACGACTCTTTCGCCTCACTGTGTGAGCACAACGCGGCTGTCGCGCGACGTCTTGGAAGGCTGCAGGTTCCGTCACTGCGCCATGCGGGCTGGTGTGCGTAGCTAGCTCGAAGTGACTTTTACTGTTCGTTGCAGGTGGCAGAGACGTGGCTGATTCTGTGCACCCTCTACGACGACGCCTACTTCAACCTCAGTGTCTCGCCTGGTGTCAACTCCGCGTTTGCTGCCCAAGAGAGCGCGGATGGTGAGCTATTGGCTCCTTTGGAATCATCGTTTTGACGAATTCCGGCGAAATTCACTAGAGATGGCTTTACATAGTAAATTTCAAACAATATTGCGGCCTACTCGCCTACCGTAATACTGTCGGAACTAGAAGGGTATAGGAAGGGTGACGCCAGTGACGAGAATGGCCACTTTATCTATCTATCACGCTTCAAAAGTATTTCTGTTACAGAAGTCGGCGGTCAACGGGTCTCGCTCGGTCCCCGTTCGCAGGCGCCTTCTGGAGTTGGCCTTTCGACGACAGCAGCTGGTGGTTCGGGAGTCCGTTTCGCTTTGGGCGGCGGTCAGCAGAGTGCGGTCGCCGCTGCTTCGGAAGCGGAGAAGGAGGGCGCTTCTCTCCGTCTGGAGAGTCGGCAGAACTCTACCGGCCTCACGGGCAGGGTGACCAGCGGCGACTTCTTCTTCGGGGAGACCGAAGTGATGCTGACGACGACGGAGATCCTCGACAAGATCATCCTGTACGCCTCCGCATCCATCATCCCTGCTTCTGGCGTTCGTTGTATGGGCGCATCGTTGCAGGGGCGACTACGGCTGGAACAAATACGACGTGGCCTTGGAGGGCTCCGAGTCGATTCGCGGAGTGGTAGGCCGCGGAAGCGGCGCTTCTCCGTCGGCGCCGGCAGAGGAAGCTGCCACCGGCCGATTGTTGCCGGCGGCGCTGTTGCAGCAGCCGGCCGTGCCCTTCAGCCTGGGCGGTCCCGCGTCGCCGCTGCTGCCCAACTCGACAACGGCGGCGACGACGCCCCCTTCGGTGGACAGCACGGCGGACGAACTGACTTCCTCCCCGCTCTACCGGCAGCCGCCTCTGTTCGACTTCAGCTCCGTGCGTCCCGAAGCCGTACGGGCGCCCAAGTGGGACCCTTCCGAGATCGTGCGCGCCATGCTGGAGGAGTACGCCGAAACGGCGAGTGGCGGTTCTGTCACTGCGTCCACCCATAACGAAAACGGCATCTCATGATTTACAAATGGCACGACTCTTTAGGGCGACGTGCAATCGGCCGTCAGCATGATGCTGGTTCTGGGCAAGAAGCGAGTGGCCAACTTGGGTATCGCCGAATCTGTCCTCCTGGGATGGTACAGCGGATATTTGGGTATATGTCTTCGGCGAAGTCGTTTTCCATCTACCCTTGCATGGCTCTCGTCCCATCTGGCAGAGCTGTTGGATCGCTACGAATTGTACGTTGCGGCGGCGCGTGTGATCAAGTTGTGCCCTCTGGCGGCCATCGCCTCCCTTAGCCAGGACAGCAGCTGCTGGCGACTTCTCTGCGATCGTTGCGACAACGAGCTGCTCGGGCGTCCGCCCTGGCTCTGCGAGGCCTGCGCCGCCCTCACTTCCGTCTGCGTCGTCTGGTGAGAGAAATGGACGCTTTCGAAGTTTGGTTTCTTCCTGGACCAAGCCGACGCAGTACAGTTACCGTAATCCAAACGCGAAGCGAATTGGGCCTTTGTGCCTTATCTGTCTTGTCTTCGCAGCTCGGAGTCGGTGCGGGGCGTGTGGTACTGGTGTCAAGGGTGCGGTCACGGCGGCCATCCGGCCCACTTGAACGACTGGTTTAGTGCCAACGAAGAGTGCCCCGCCGGCTGCGGCCACCTTTGCTTGTTCGATCTCTGACGCATTGGAGATACCTGGTATGTACAGGGTGGCCCAAAAAAAGTGAGACCCCTAACTTTGCGACCGCCGTTCTCAAGCGTGACTGCACAGATCAAGCCCCAATTTGGACAGGTCATACTGCAGGGTGTTTTTGATGAAGTGCCAAAATTTCAGACCATTTCGTTCACCGGAGAGAAGACGGCGTCGTTTTGCGCAGGGTCATGTCGAAAATCGCGTGCAGGGGCTTTTCACTGCAGGAGATCGTGCTGGAGCTCCTCCTCGGCCGTCTTCAGCTCCAGCACGACCTCCTGCAGTGAAAAGCCGCTTCACGCAATTTTCGACATGACCCTGCGCAAAACGACGCCGTCTTCTCTCTGGTGCACGAAATGGTCCGAAATTTTGACACTTTGTCAAAAACACCCTGTAGTATGACGTGCTCAAATTGGGGCTTGATCTGTGCAGACACGCTTGAGAACGGCGGTCGCAACGTTAGGGGTCTCACTTTTTTTGGGCCACCCTGTACATAGATTGATTGCATTCCACTGGAGGGAATGGTGCTATGAACTGATTGTTTTGAGGTTGGAATTCTATTGGCCAAAGCTCGGAGAGGCAAGTGGAACGCTTGGTGAATAATAATGCGCTATGGAACCGGTGAACGGCGACTGACCATGCACGCCATGCAGTGTATGTAAACGGTCGGCGAGAGACGTCGAGGCGAGGAGGTGACAGACAAACAACGGAACGGCAAACGAGAACTCGGTGGGGTTAGCAAGTGGGCGAAGGCCGCGCGACGACATGCCAATGAGCAGCACAGGACGCCAACTCATGCCTAGATAGAGACTCTCGACACCGCGGACCATCGCGCGACACCAGTCATCAATGCGCCACGAGTGCTTATTCAATGCGCCAATGTTCACAAAATGCAGCAGTGCTTGCGCCAGCCGCGACGTCGGCTCGACTTCTTCTTGTCGGCGCCGCTTCCCTCTGCTGAGCCTCCGCCGGCCGCTTCCGCTGCTTCCTTCTTGCGCCGGCTGATCTCGCGCATCAAATCGTAGAAGATCTGCAAGCATTTGTTGTTGGCCGTACCACCGTAGTCGTGGTAAATCGGTGAGAAGCACGCTCTACCGTAGTACTATGATGGAAATACGACGTATAGTCGAGCTAGAGGGCGAACCTTGTCGACGTTGACGCGCGTCTTGGCGCTGGTCTCGACGTAGTCGACGCCCCACTGCTCCGCCTTGCTCTTGGCGTCCTCCCGACTCACCACCCTCTCCTCGTCCAAATCGCACTTGTTCCCAACCAACACTATCGGAACCGAGGAACTCGAGCTCTTGACGCGCAGAATCTGCTCCCTGATTGGAAGAAGTGCGCATTGCATCATACACAAATCGTTAATCGAGTTGGCGACGACGAGAAAAAAGCGGTGCGCCTATGCACCTAAATTCGTGCGTCGCCGCCAAAGACTCGTCGTCCGTGATGGAGAAGACGCAGATGAAACCCTCGCCGCTGCGGTAGTAGTTGTCTCTGTAGTGGAAGTACATGTGGCATCGATTGGCGCCATCGGCTACCGTACGCAATCGAAGGAGCTTAGCGCCATGCTGAGTGACCCACCGAACGGCCGAGTAGTCTTCCTGGCCGGCGGTGTCTAGAATGTCGATGGAGCACTCCTGGCCGTCCAGCGTGACCTTCTTGCGATAGGAATCGGCCTTCGTCGGCTCGTACTCTTCCACGAACTGAGAACGACGACAACACGAACAGTAACCAACAACTGCGCATCGGCGCCTCGGCGGGAGGACAACGTATGCATGCACATACAGGCAGAGAAGGAAGGCTGCGTTGCGTCTCTGCCTTCCAGTTTATCTCAGCCAAGAAGAAGCCAAGCAACCAACCTCGTCGTACATGAACTGGAGGGTCAAGGCCGATTTGCCCACGCCGCCGCTGCCAACCATGATCACCTTGTGCACGGGGCCGGCCGCTGACGCCTCTTTGGCCGCCGTCGGCGCCATCCGTGGAAGATAAGATAGCTCTGCTTCTGGTCTCGTTTGCAAGAGAGTCAAGGAACCACGAAGTCAGTCAAACGCAACTAAAAGGAAGCTATCTACTATTGGTCTTCTATGATGTACTAACGGCGTGTGACTAAGAACAGTCAACCGCCGACTTCGTCGATGATTCAGTCAGTCATATCCGCACCCAAACAGCTTATGTACACCCACAGTCTACGAATTGAACAAAACACCTCGATCACGTCACGTCGGAGATTACGGTAGTGTTTGATGCGCGAAATACTTGCTCGTATTGCGGGCAAAGTACACCACACTGTCGCGGGAAACAGCTTGCATGCGACTATGCGAGTGGCGGTGCAAAGCAAACCCCAGGTTGGATTGTGAAATCCTGAGGAAACGAAGACATTCGTCGCAGCAGTGCAGTGCAGAAATTGGTACCGAAATTTGCCTCATAAGCACATGAACAGGGGTAGATAAACGCTGGCACTGGCACTGGCATAGGGCGATAAACGCTGGCACTGGCACTGGCAAGCATCATATTTCAAGGTTCATAACTCCGTCCATAGATGTCACCCATGACATTATCACCGATTTTGCCATTCCACCCTACTGCCAGTGTGGCTGCCAGTGCTGACTCCTGACTCTGCGTGTGTTGCAGTGCGTCGTAATCCGAGCAGTACTCCTTCCATCGATCGTGTACAGTGTTTGAGAGTCGTAAAATCGGATCAAATAAATACACCAAGGAGGCACGGATCAGTGTGCCGCGTTTTATCGCCCGCCTGACACCCTACGAGAGCTCGGCGTGCGCACGTACGTGCGTACATACAGGGTGTAACAGAGTTTCGGGCCGATTTATTTCTTGAATAACTCCTGCTACGTTACGAATATTCTTGTGCGGTCTTTTGCATAACGTAGACAACACTCCAGGAAATTTTATGGGCTACATGACGAATCTTCAATGTACGGCAAGCTGGCGATCTTCGTGATTCAAATTTCGTGCTTGTTTCTCAAGGCTCGCCAGGTGTCTTCTGAGTCCCGTCCCCCTCTCTGTAGGAAAGCTAGAACGACTAAACTTGAGACACTATAGCCAAGCGTGTTTGCATCTCTGGCACAAACTTTCAGCATCCTGTACCCTGAAGCACGTAATTGCCGGTGTAAAACGCAAGATTCTGCAGACTGGGAGGAAGGGTCTTGAGAAATTATCAAATTTTGCATTTTGAGCCCGCAAACGCGCACAACATGGCCTAGGATGCTGAAAATTGATGTCGAAGTTGCAAACACGTTTGGCTAAAATGTCTTCAAGTTTCATTGTTCTAGCTTTCCTATAGCTTGTTGGAGATGGGACGGGACTCAGAAGACACCTTGCAAGTCTTGAGAAACAAGCACGAAATTTGAACCACGATGGCCGTCAGCTTGCTGTACATTAAAGATTCGTTATGTAGCCCATGAACTTTCCTGAAGTGTTGTCTACATTATGCAAAAGACCGCTCGAGAAAATTCGTTACCTAGCAAGAGTTATTCAAGAAATAAATCGGCCCGAAACTCTGTTACACCCTGTACATACGTGTGTGACGCTCTCGGACCTCGGCGTTGGAAAGTCGTAGAGAGACGACTTGGGTAGACATGGCAATGTAGCTCAAGTTGTGAGACGCAAAGTGAGGCCCACTCTACGACGCAAGACGAGCGAGCAAGAGCCGTTTTGCGTTTTGACCTTTGGACTACTGTAGCGCGCGCAATTCAAACTTTTGAATCTCGACTTCTCTTAGCGGAATGATCAGTGAGTCGAGACCTATCCGTAGAGCCCAAGATCGTCTCTCTACGACTTTCCAACGCCGAGGTCCGAGAGCGTCACGCACGTATGTACGTACGTACGTACGCACACACGCTGAGCTCTCGTAGGGTGTCGGCCGCCTGAGGGCGGGCGATAAAACGCGGCACACTGATCCGTGCCTCCTTGGTGTATTTATTTGATCCGATTTTACGACTCACAAACATTGTACATGGTCAATGGAAGGAGTACTGCTCGGACGGACTACGACGCACTGCAACACACGCAGAGTAAAGAATCAGCACTGGCAGTAGGGTGGAACGGCAAAATCGGTGATAATGATATGGGTGACATCCATGGGCGAAGTTATGAACCTTGAAATAGATGTTTGCCAGTGCCAGTGCCAGCGTTTATCGCCCTAATGCCAGTGCCAGTGCCAGTGCCAGTGCCAGCGTTTATCTACCCCCATTTTGCTTTGGCTAGTACTCGTTTGCGCGTTATCTTGGTGTATTTTGTGTTATACATCGTTCTGCTGCTGTTGGTGTGAGGCTCACGCTTGTCAACAATCGAATACGCTGTCCGTCCAACCTTTAGTGGATTTCAAAATCGGCTGATCGTCCTGCTACGAAACCTGACGGAAATCGTTTGCAGTTCGTTGAAATTCGATCAGTCCAGCTCTGCACTTCGTTTTGGTGACTTCAGCTTCTCTGCTCGAGCCAATTCCAATTCCCTCAACTCTGACAGGAACGATGGCAGCAGGCGATAACATCCCAACTTTCAAGGTAGTATCTTTTGTTGCGTTAGCATCTAGGAATGTGAAATGAAGCGATAATCCAGAATAACGACAGAATGAGATTTGACCGTGTAGTTGTTTCCTTTCGGTTTGCAGCTGGTCCTCGTTGGCGACGGCGGCACGGGGAAGACGACCTTTGTGAAGCGCCATTTGACCGGGGAGTTCGAGAAGAAATACGTCGGTGCGTCTGGATGAATTGATTTTCGCTAGCACCGTAATATCCCCCCCCCCCCCGCATCTCGCCCCTCCCCCAATCTCAACTATGCCCCCTCCACCTCCCCCCCCCCCCCCCAACATACTTGTGATTGGTCGTCGGGGGGGGGGGGGGGGGTGGATTTAGACCGAGACAAAATTTGGGGGGAGGGGGTGGGTGGTAACAAGAACATGAATCGCGTTCTTGGAACTCTCCAAAAAATAGCCAAAAGTGCTTTAAAAATCGCCCAAAGGTTGCCGAACACGCAAATTTTACCAAAGTGGCTCAAAACTGGTCAAAATAGCGCCGCAGGCGAAAATACTGGGTCGACTTTTGAGAAATTTCCTGATTTAGAGGGAGATCTGGAATCTCGGCTTGGGTGTGGGGGGGGGGGTGTGTGGGGGTGGGGGGGGGGGCGTGGGGGGGGGGGGGGGGGTTAATAAGAATTTAATTATTGTTGGGCGTGGCTAGGGGGGGGGGGGGTTAAACAAGCCCCCCTCCCACCCCCACCTACGCTTATTCTGGGCAACGTGGGCCTCAAGTGCCCCCGCTCGTTCAGAGGCCCTGCTGGTGTCCCAAATTGTCCTGTTCGTTTTTGCGTGCCTCAAAGTGCCCCCGCTCGTTCAGGAGGCCCTGCATAGGTGTCCCAAAATTGTCCTGTTAAGTTTTGTGCGTGCCTCAAAGTGCCCCCGCTCGTTTAGGAGACCCTGCATAAGTGTCCCAAAAAAGTCCTGTTAAGTTTTGTGCGTGCCTCAAAGTGCCCCCGCTCGTTCAGGAGGCCCTGCATAGGTGTCCCAAAATTGTCCTGTTCGTTTTGTTCGTTCCTCAAAGTGCCCCCGCTCGTTCAGGAGGCCCTGCATAGGTGTCCCAAAATTCTCCTGTTTGTTTTGTGCGTGCCTCAACAAAGTGCCCCGCTCGTTTAGGAGGCCCTGCACATGTGTCCCAAAATTGTCCTGTTAAGTTTTGTGCGTGCCTCACAGTGCCCCCGCTCGTTCAGGAGGCCCTGCATAGGTGTCCCAAAATTGTCCTGTTCGTTTTGCGAGTGCCTCAAAGTGCCTCCGCTCGTTCAGGAGGCCCTGTATAGGTGTCCCAAAATTGTCCTGTTCGTTTTGTGCGTGCCTCAAAGTGCCCCCGCTCGTTCAGGAGGCCCTGCATAAGTGTCCCAAAATTGTCCTGTTCGGTTTGCGCGTGCCTCTAAGACCCTCGCTCGTTCAGGAGGCCCTTCATACGTGTTACCAAATTGCCCCGCTCGTCCCGTACGCTAGCCAAATAAGTATGTCAAACTCGTACGAGAGCCTCTACAGTCGTGTCCCAAGGTGGCCTACCTACATCGGTAACGTGGGTTGATTGGCTCCGCCAATCAAAAAGTAAGAGTATTTCATGTAAAATGCCTAAAGGCAGAAAGGGGAATATGTTCAAGTATGAAGCATGTAAAAGAAGAGTATAAACATATTCCTATGGTGTAAAATGCGGCGCAAAGCCGCCCCCATTGTTAAAGAAAGAATAATACCACAATTATTAAAGAACGCATTTTCACCTAAAATCATCCACACAAACTGCGCAAAGGTCACAACGACACGCGGTAACATATTCGGCACATCCTAGCGTGTCGTTGTGACCTTTGCGCAGTTTGTGTGGATGATTTTAGTCGAAAATGCGTTCTTTCAATCAATACTGGTACTATTCTTTCTTTAACAAATTGGTGGGCGGCGCTTTGCGCCGCATTTGCTACACCATAGGAATATCGTTTAATACTCTTACTTTTACATGCTTCATACTTGGAACATATTCCCCTTTCTGCCTTTAGGCATTTTACATGAAATATAGGATTGACCAAACGCGTTGATGTTCAGCGACCCTGGGCGTGGAGGTGCACCCCCTCGTGTTCCACACCAATCGGGGCATGATTCGATTCAACGTCTGGGACACGGCCGGCCAGGAGAAATTCGGCGGCCTTCGGGACGGCTACTACATCCAGGGTTGGTGCGCTGCTTTCGCCTTTCTTTCGATTCCTGTAGCAATCAGTACGCACTGGAGTTCTGTTCTTTGTGCGTCGTAATGTGGCGCGTACTCTGCGGATATGCTACAAGAGCGCTCAGGTGTCGCGTGTTGCAGGCCAGTGCGCCATCGTGATGTTCGACGTGACGGCCCGGGTGACGTACAAGAACGTGCCCAACTGGCACCGGGACCTGGTGCGCGTCTGCGAGAACATACCCATCGTGCTGTGCGGCAACAAGGTCGACGTCAAGGACCGCAAGGTCAAGGCCAAGACCATCACCTTCCACCGGAAAAAGAACCTTCAGGTCAGTGCGTGGAAGAAAGCGAAGTGCGCTCGCGAAGTCGAAGCGGCAGCGCTTTCGTTGGCTGCGCTACTCCCCGTGACCTTGATGGATCAAATCGAATGTCGACGGCTTAGCGCATTAGTAGGAACATACAGTAGTTCGTCCAATGAGCGATAATTATTGCAACCTATCTATCTATAGAAGGGTTGCTTATTGGAGGAGGGCGAGGGTGGTGGCGCTTATTGGCGGATTCACGGTAGTACGTCGCTGTGAAGATTGGCGGCAGGCGACGTCCACCGCTACTCCCTTCCCTTCTTTCTTGCAGTACTACGACATCTCGGCCAAGAGCAACTACAACTTCGAGAAGCCCTTCCTCTGGCTGGCCAGGAAGCTGCTGGGCGATCCCAACCTCGAGTTCGTGGCAATGCCCGCCCTGGCGCCCCCCGAGGTCCAGATGGACCCCGGCATGATCCACAAGTACGAGGAGGAGATCAAGGTGACCGACTGTCTGAGACCACCACACGCCCTTCTTTCTTTGATTCGCCCACGCTTCCCACGGAAAGAACCAGATTCGCTCGCGCTTACCACCATGCAGAAGCGAAGGCCTGAGGCGCGTTGCGCAAACGGAATACAAACGTTGGCCGTTGCGCACTAGCTCTATTAGGACAGATGCGCGTGCGTACCTGCCTAATGAGGATGGATAGGCGGAGCCAAATCTGGCTGCAGTCGATATTCGCGCTACGCTATCGATGCTCCTAATAGAGAAATCCTGCAGCGGCATTCACGAATGCAACGGCGCCGTCTAGTTGTGTTCAAACAAAGCGAGAAGTGCTGTGTGTGTCGGATGACTGCAAAGTCCGTTTCCTTCGTTTAGGCTGCCCAGAACGCGGAGTTGCCCGAAGACGACGAGGACTTGTGACTGGTTTGATCGCTTGCGCTTGCTGATGCTTCAATAGGGCGATGACCTGATCCGTGTTTTTCGACTGCTTCAAAGACAAGCACAGTCCCACCACTACGCGTATTACATTCGACGGTCGTTTTGCATTCTGCGGTTTTGTCGTTTGGTGGTGAGCTGAATGACGTCTTGTGCGACGATAGAATCCGGCATCTGGCGCTTGGTTTCATTCGCAGAACCGTTTCAGATCGAGTTGCAATCAACTATCGGCATCGTCGACATGGTATACATCGAAGGTGTGATTGAGGGCTCGGTTGGCGTGCATTTCCGCAGAACTAAAGGGGCCCTTTCGATCCTTGGTCAGTCGACGAATGAAGACGCGGCCAATTCTCGAGTGTAGCAGCGCCATGGCGCACATGAAGCACGGCTCGTGACTGAGGAAGCAGTCGCAGCTTGTCAGAAGGTAGTCGCCGATGTCTCCACCGTTGCGCTGTTTCTCGGCGACCGCTTCGATTGCACGCATCACGGGATGGTCCAGAGGTCGTAGAGCGGCCGAACGCCGCCCATCTTCCCTTCCAGAGGAAGCTATCAGTTCCATTACGTTGTTGGCGATGACACATCCCGCAGCTGAAGTTGACGCGATGTCCAGGTAACGCGTGGCGCTCTGTCGTTCGAGATCAGTGAGCGAGTCCCCTCCGATTAGCGACTCGAGGTGTTTGTTCGCGAAGAAGCGACAAGGCCAGTGCT
>JASAMZ010000823.1:0-14421 GCA_030248115.1 Linhomoeus sp. GSCO2_2 | reverse complement strand
TATTGGGTGAATGGAAGTGAGGTGAATTTTAAATAGGCCACCTTCCCCCCCCCCCCCCATGTAGGTTGCAATTATATTACCCACGAGGGGGGGGGGGGGGGTGCAATTACGGCGTTTTAATAGTGGGGGTACTATTGAAGGATGGGCTAATTTTTGGGGGGGGGTGGCTTATTCGAGTATCTCAGGGCAAACGACCTCATCCTTGTCCAAATGGACGTCTCCCAAGAAAACCATCATGCAATTTTGGTTTTCCACTTGCAGTTTGTGCAACTTTTTCGATTCGGCCACGCAATTCTTGAATTCGCCCCCAAATGTGTTTTGGAACTTCAGGGCGCGCCTGAAGAAGGGGAGTGAATCGGACATGCACGTATTGGTGTATTCTATGCAAAAAACCTTAGCAAATAAAATAGTGTGCCAAAAAAGTGCGCCACGTGACAAAAACGAGATTTCTTATACAGGGTGGCCCAAAAAAAAGTGAGACCCCTAACTTTGTGGCCGCCATTCTCGAGCATGTCTGCATACATCAGGCCCAAATTTGGATACAACATGCTGTGTGGTGTTTATGACCAATACATAAAATTTCAGACCATTTGATGCAACGAACGTCAAATTACACCAATTTCCGCATTGTCATGCCCGAAATCGGGTGAAGCGAATTTCAATGGAGAAGGCGCTGGAGAAGCCCCAGCGACATCCGGGGTGGTGGTGGGAGGGGGGGGGAGGGGTGGGGGGGAGGGGGGGCAGGGGGGTAGGGGGGGGGGGGGGGGGTAACCCCCCCCCCCCCCCGGACGTCCTGCTCCTCCAGCGCTTTCTCCATTGAAAAGTCGCTTCACCCGATTTTCGGCATGACGTTGCGGAAATTGGTGTAATTTGAGGATAGTTGCATCAAATGGTCTGAAATTCTGTGTGTTGGTCAAAAACACCACACAGTATGTTGCGTCCAAATTTGGGCCTGATGTATGCAAACAGGCTTGAGAATGGCGGCCACAAAGTTAGGCGCCTCACTTTTTTGGGCCACCCTGTATTTCTGCCACCCTGTACACACCCATGCCTATGCTGACCTGCTGAGTTCAGCCTTCTCCACAGGGGGGTGACCCACCCCAGAGGCAATCAAAATCTTGTCAAAGGGCTCGTATGTGCCTTCGACCAAAATGGTGCAACTTTCTGTGAAAAAGCCGCTGTGAAACACCGCATTTGTCAGGTCTAATTCTAAGGCTCCATTGGGGTCCTCCAAATAGTACTTGTCCTGAATTTTGTTGGTTTAATAATGCCACAAATCCTCGATTAAATACACCGTAAATACTCAAATGGGGCTTATTTATTCAACTCCCTCTAGGGGGGGGGGGGGGAGGGCTTACTCGAAGGGGGGGGGGGGTCTTATTAGAGTATTTACTGTACTTGAAAACAGAAAAATTATGTAAAAAGACACACCCCTTTCAGTTGGCTGAGCACACCCAGAACAACAATGTCCGCCAGTCTTTTAGGCGCGCTTATTAGATCGGATACTGTAAGCAGGCGAAAATTGGGAGATTTATTCTGTTGGGAGTCGCTATTTTCGATGGAAGTGTCACTACTCTGGAACAATTTGTGCTTGACCACGCGCTGAAATAGTTCATATTAATGATAACAAATTGTCACAAAATACAAGAATTACAGTAATCCACACCTGTCTCAAGAGCTCAAATCGCTGGAAGACCATATCAGTTTTGCCGCTCGCCACCCCGTGCAAAGAGGTGTCTTTCTCGCTACTAAAAGATTTATTCCTAACAAATTCCAATGAAATTTAAATGAAAAAAGGAACAAAATAAAACAAAATACCGGGAATAAACTCCGGAAATCGGATCGAATCGAAACTTGGGTGCCCCGAATACGTCGATGACGTTGAAAATTTGGCTCCTGAAAATTAACACAATTGACTACAAATCTATCACTAACACTATAAATTACAGTATACAAAATTAACGAATAAACGCACTCATCCACTCCCTGCTGCCTACTGCACTCTTTCACAGCGGTCTCCAAGATTTCTTGACTCAAAGAGGAGCTGTCCACTGAAGAATTGTGCGTTATTTTTTACGCAAATTCGTGAGATTTTTGCCCCTTTGCGTAAAATATTGCTTTTTTAGAGTTTCAGTATTAATTTATTTTAAAATTTACATTTAAAACATTTATACAATTAATAAAACAAATTTTAAAACCTCTTTAAAGATTTTAATAAAGAATAACAAAACCTTACGAGGCAAATTTTGCAGGGACCCCAGAATTTTCTCCAGCCATTGCGTTCTTTCGTCTCTGCTCTCAAAAGGCGATAGGATTTCCACCAAATATGTTGTGGCGTCACTAAAATTGGAGAAAATACATCCATATTTTACAAATCGCTCAATTTCATTTCAACGCCACCTTTTCAATCCGAAGCCTTGCAATCGAAAGAACTTCACAATTTCTGTCTTAATTTCGTTCGATACCGTAGTCATTTTGCTAAATCCGGACACTGTAACAATGGAATTGTAACACTATAGTAACACAATAGATACAATTCAAACGACAATTAATCTCAACTCCAGTGGCTGCAAAGGCACATTTCCACGCATTTATTTCGGTGGACAAACAAGGTAACAAGCAACGGGACAAGTGACAACAAGCGGCGACACTACTATTGTTCCAAAATTCACTTATTTGTAGGGAAATTCGATGAATTATTCCCCAAGTAGTAGATACGGTAGCCAATCAGGTGGCGGGAGGCGGTCGGGGCGGCATCATTCCCGGCCGAGGCATGCGCATGCCTGAAATGGGTACGCAAATTTTCATTCAAATAGAACATAAATCTTTTTCTTTAGCGTGAGCAAAATTCGAGCCGAAATTTTGCACAATTGACCGCGCGTTCAACACTACAGATAGAAGGAAACGATAAATTGTAACCAAATTGACTGAACTATCGGCGCAATTCGCATCAATCATGGAGTCAAGTAGTGATGGCAACTTTCGAAATTTCAAAACCGGGCAAGAAAAATAATACGTTTAGAATAAAACCGGGTAAGCAAAAACAAGCTTAGAGTAAAAACTGGGTACCCGATGATGGTTGATTGGCATTGTATAGTGTGTCGTGCATTTGAGGAGTATATTCAATATTGTGTCCGAATAGAAACTTGAGCATTCTTTCTTCGGGGAGTATCGCCGCAGTTACACCTCGAGTTTCCAAAGAAATTTGTGCCATTCTTGGGCATTCGATGCCTATATGGTGCATTGGTGGGTACTGATCCATAAATGGATCAGGAATGTTCGCCGCAGGTTCACTTTTGAATGAAGAGGGTCTAAATGGGACGACGCCCTTTTCTTTTGGGTCACAAATGCGGATAGTGACGATACCGTTGCTGTAGATTGCAGAACTGCACAGTGAACAGACTTGCCGCATTTTGTTTTCGATTGAATAGGTGGCAAAACATACATTGCACGACACATTACATGGAAAAGTATTGCTTAGTTACAGCCATTTGAAAATGCCAAAATCTGCAATATTTTACAAAACCCTTGAAATTATCCCTAATTTCTTGAATTCTAAAATCTGAAACTGTTTCAAATTACTTGACATACTACGCCCGATACAGCCAAGCAAAGATATTTTGAAATTTAAATTGTTTGAAATTGTCGAAATTTGGCAATTTTGAGAAAAACCTTGAAAATATCCCTAAATTTGTTAATTATAAAATATAGAACTATTTGCTAAATAGTTGGCAGACTATGCCCGACATAACCATGCAAAGACATTCTGAAATTTAAGCTATTTGAAATTGTCGAAATTGGGGAATTTTAGGAATACCCTTGAAAATATACCTAATTTCACTAATTATAAAGTCTGAAACTATTTGTTAAATGCTTGGCAGGCTATGCTTCATACATTCGTGCAAAGAAATTTTGAAATGTAAGCTGTTTGAAATTGCCAAAAATTGGAAATTTTGACAAAACCCTTGAAAATATGCCTCATTTCGTTCATTGTAATGTCTGAAACTATTTGCTAAATGCTTGGCAGACTACGCTCCATACATTCGTGCAAAGAAATTTTGAAATATAAGCTGTTTGAAATTGTCGAAATTTAGGACTTTTAAATATCCCTAATTTCGTCAATTATGAAATTTGAAACTATTTGCTAAATACATGGCAGCCTATGCCCGACACAACCATGTAAAGAAATTATGAAATTGAAGCCGTTTGAAATTGTCGAAATTTGGGAATTTTGACAATACCCTTGAAAATATCCCTAATTTCGTTAATTATAAAATCTGAAACTATTGATAAATACTTGGCAGACTATGCTCGACACATCCGTAAAAAGAAATTTTGAAATTTAAGCTGTTTCAAATTGTCGAATTTGGGAATTTTGACAAAATCCTCAAAACCAGGCAAGTCGTCCGGGGGACGCAGTATACTCCACAAATTTGAACTCCTATGCACGGTGACTCCTCGGCTGTTGTGGCCTCCTGACACTCCCAATCGCAAAAGCAATGCCGAATTCGTGATCTACATCCCAAAATACCCCAGATTCGACATACAACACCCCTAGTTTCCTATGGACTCCGGGAACTGAAATTCTGCACTTGGGGTATGGTACCATACAAATTCGTCGTAGGTATTATCAAACATCATCTATACACTGAACGGATGCCAAATTCGTAATCAGCGCCCCCGAAAACCCCGAAATCGAGCATAATATTGGCAAAGTCGACCCGACGCCCAAAATTCAAACCAACGCGGCAGGGTTACTGTAGCTCTGCAAATTTTTCAAAAATACTTTTCTGGGCCAGATTTACGCGTAGAATCGTTTGAAACTACTTTTGGAACGATTCGGCGACGCATTCGAGCGCTCTAGGCGCCGAAATGCGAAAATCGCAATTTTCGACCCCGGAGTCGAAAAAGTCGCAGTGTAAGAAAGTTTTTTGTGTTTCAACCGATTTTCTCCGTTTATGGCTCATTCGATAGAGGACATCTGGGAAGGAGCAACAAGAGTGGTCTCGCCGCTCTAGCTGCTACCTATCGCGCACAGCAAACCGTCAAAGTCGAAAAATAGCGAAAAATCGCGAATTTTTCAAATTTGGCGCCAAAATGGGTCCCGCAGCGATCCAATTCTTCTTTTGCCGACTCGGCACTATCGAGGGCTACAACATATCAAAAGATAGTATATACCATTATATGCAACTTTTTCGAGTTCTACCTTGTGTAACCCATTTTTCAGTACTTTGAAAAAATAAATTTTTGAATTTCCCGCCAACGGGGTCCCGGAGCGTGACCCCGTTTGGTGTCCACCCTGCCCACCCACTGGGCATCCTAAATTTTGTTAATTATATTGTTGTTGTTGTTGTTGTTGGCCTCTTCTACGATCGAGGGGTCCAGAGACCGATGCGCCGTATGAATTCGAGGACTTGGTCGGGGTTTGTCTGCAGACAGCCCAGAGTGGGGTTGTCGCCGAGACAAGCTCGGCGATGCCCTTCCCATCTCGGGCACATCAGCAGTAAGTGCTCAACGTCCTCCTCCCCTGTGTGGCAGTGGGGGCATTGCGGTGAATCTGCCTGTTTCCATCGGCACTTCGTCTGCTGCAGGAAGGGGACCCTGTTCAGCCTGAGCCTACTGAGGAGCGTCTCTTCTTCTCTACTGCGCGTTGTAGAGTGCGTTAGAGTCTGTCCCCTAGTTGCGCGGCGATGGATGGAGTCGGCGGCTGTGTTTCTCATGTAGTGCTCAAGTGCCCGTTCTTCTCGGCCTCGTAGGAGTGCTTCTCGACTATTCATGTCTGGCGCTAGCGAGGCTAGTACTGTGCGCGCTGTGCCTAGCCAGTCGCTGCGCAGGCCTGCGCCAGTCAACGCTTTCAGCCTGGGGGCAGTTCTTGTTGTTGCCAGCGCTTTTAGACGGTGGTTGTCGTCCAGCTCGTTGTACTTGAGCAGAAGTTTGGCGGCTTCTTCCTCTGCCAGGTGTTGGAGAGGTGGCAGCAGTGCCTCTCGACATGTCTCGACCAGCGGGGCCCCTTGAGGTGCGCCGGTGATGACGCGCGCTGCCGAGTAGTTGCAGCTCTCCAGTCGCCGGCGGTGGGTGTCTGCTAGGAATGGGGCCCAGACGCCAGCCGCGTACATCCCTCCAGGTCGCACGTAGGACGAGTAGAGAGAGCGCAGGCCGGCTGCTTGTACGCCCCATCTATTTCCTGCCAATGCTCGCATGATGTTTATGCGGCTCTTCAGCTTCTTTGCTGCTGCTTGGGCCTGGGCGCCAAAGCGCACTTGAGGGTCCAGGATGACACCCAGCACCACCGGGTTGGGCTTGTATGGCACTGGTTGGCCAGCCAGTGTCAGCGGAGGTTGGGCCTTTCCAGCCGTTTCCCTTGGGTCGACTGAGATCACCACTGCCTCTGTCTTCTCAACGCTGATCTTGACGTGGTGTCCAGTAGCCCAGCTGCCTGTTGCTGCCAGGGCTGGTCGCATTTCGCGGGCAGCGAGCTCCGGTGTCAGGCCCTGCGTCGTCAGCGTCACGTCGTCCGCGTAGATGTCGCACTGGGCGTTCGGACTGGCAGCGCGGATGGCTGCGGGCAGACCTGCCTGGGATAGGCAGTATAGCAGCGGCGAAAGTGGGCTGCCCTGTGGGACTCCCTCCTTAAAAAGACCCGAAAGGGGCTGAGGGCAGCGTTCCACTTCACTGCGGCTGTTCCACTTCACTGTTAATTATATTCGCTGAAACTATTTGCTAAATACTTGGCAGACTATGCTCGATACATCCGTGCAAAGAAGTTTTGAAATTTAAGCTGTTTGAATTTGTCGAAATTTGGGAATTTTGACAAAAACCTTGAAAATATCCCTAATTTCTTGAATTCCAAAATCCGAAACTATGTCACAAATTCATCGCGTCATATGCCCTTTCCATTTCAGCAAAAACTTTGCCGATACGGCTTGTAAACAAAAGTGTCATTTTTGACATTTTCATATTTTAATTGTCAATATCTCGAAATAGCGAAATTAGCAACAGAAATGGACATCGACACGTTACTCAGGGCATTCGACTCCATTGGGTGGCGGTAACCGTCACGTCTAGTTTTTCCGTACTGACAGACACACAGACAGAGGAACGAACAGACAATAGCGTCCGTATATATACTCGCCGCGCTGGGGCGCGGCGAAATAAGTATACCCGGTTTCCAGAAAACCGGGCACCCGGTTTCACCCGGTTATTGTTGACGATTCTGGGTAAGTAAAAACCGGGTACTTCTAAAAGAAACCGGGCAAGTACCAATTATATCCGGTTTTCATAAACCGGGCAAGTACTTACCCGGTTTTCCAGTTGGCAGTTGCCATCACTAGTGTCAAGCAAACCGACGCTGCTATAAATAGTGCCGCAGGCGAAATTTTGCTTAATCGGCCGCAAAGCTCACACAGCGGAATTACGGCGAAATTCACGCCAAGCCAAAAATTTCGATGCGTATTCTTAATAAAAACTCTGGGCGCAAGTACGCCCGTAATTGCTTGCGCCGTCGCACACGGGACAAATCACATTACCGTAAATCCCTCCATAGGCGCCCGGGCGCCTATTTTTTCAATCTACCTAATCATGGGGGCGCTTATTAGCGAAAATACGGTATCCCCACCCACCGGCCATCATGGCGGCCGCGGCGGGGGGTAGGGGCATGTAGGGGTAGCCCCCGAAAGGGGGCATCATCCCTGGGGGCATGCCCATGGGTGGCATGCCGGGACCCCCTCTGAGGGAGGCGGGAGGGGGTATCATGGCCCCGCCGGGGGGTCTCATCCCAGGGGGCAGGGGCCCCATCTTGCCGCTCTTGAACGCTTGCGCTGAACACAGACAAAGAGAAAAAAGGTAGTAGGGGAAGGGGATAAGTACAGGTGTGGGATACACCCGCGGCTGAGAGTGGGGCCTGCCCCCACTCTTCCTCCCGCTGAAACGTAGAAACGTAGGTGTGGGGGGGGGGGGGACGCACAAACGTACCTAGAGGGGGCGGGAGTGTAGATCAGCCATGAGTCTCCACAAGGTCACCACACCACCCACACACACCCAACCAAAAGGACACCAAGCGCCCCCTAGCGTACCAGTGGCGTCGACCAGTTTCTGCGCCTGTTCCTCCATCCAGTTCTGATAGTAGAGTCGCACCATCTCCTTGTGCTTACGCCCGCCGTTGTGCGTCTTCCGAACCGATGGCTGCAAACAAAATAAGAAATAAGCTGAAAATTCACAGATTTTGCCAAATTTTTGGAGAATTTTACCGAGTCGTGCGTGAGAAATGTGTCGCAATAGTCGCAGAAATACTTCGGCATTCTGGCGATGGGTAATTGACAAGAAATTTTCCCGAAAAATTGACTTCAATTCTTCTCTCGGCACATCAAGTTTTCGAAAACTGTCTACAGTACCACCACACACGCGCATCAATGCCAAATCGAAAGCTGTGTGCAATGAATTGATTCTGATAAAGTTAGTCTCATTAGGTGGTCATGCGAAATATAAATCAGACTTGTCGGGCATACTGTAGAAGCGGGCAAGAGTCTGAGATGACAGATGAGACTTCTGACTGTGATTGAACTGCCTTCCACTGACCAACACTGCAGTAAGAAACAGGTTTCGTCAGTGCGGTTTCCTGATTGTTAACGAACCTATGTACTTAGGTAGGTACCTTTAGGTACCATTAGTTAGTCGCGAAACAAGTTGTGCCACACGCCAGTTTGCCCTGCAAATGCCACTTCTCGACGCCATTCAATTTCATCAATTGATGTTTCCTGTCGCCACAAGTGGGTTGGAGGGCAGCTCTTTCCTCTTCTGTCTCTGTGCTCTCGCCTCTTGCGAAGGGTCGCCGCTATCGAATGGAGTTTCATCCTCTCTTTTGGTCTTTGGCTACATTAGAATGTTTTGAGCTGCTGAACCGAGTCCAGTTCCCTGAATTGCTGAGTCACTCAGGTTTATCACTGACAATTCATACTTGCACAGCCTACATCATGGAATCTTGTACAGTGAATCTACAAGTGCGTGCATGCATATGACAAACCTCCCTACCATCAGCACCTGTTTCTGACATCGCAGACTCGTCAGTTACACACTAAAATGCCATTGCTGGTCGGGGTGTGGAGTGATCCACCATTTGTAACAGACTGCATGCTAAGGGCATCCACTTTTCGACAACTAGACGCCGGTGGGCGCTGTCCAGAGATTGGGCCTAGTGCGAGAGTTCTGCGATCAATCCTGGAGTTGTCGGGATTGGATTATCGACTGGTGGACATTAAATCATTGGGAATGGCACATTCAAGTGGTGGAAACAATACCGGTCGCTGGCCCAGCGCTTGGAGCCACCTATGGGCAGGCAATGTTGACATGTTGGCAGAAATCGCGCCAATGACTGAGGACAGAGGGTTCCACTTTGACTTCAGCTACCCACTGGCCACCACCAGTTACAAGTTCCTCATGAGGGACTCCACTGTTGAGTGGTATTCCAAAGCCACCAACATTTTGGAAGTCTTCACGGGAGACTTCTACTTGACACTAATTGGGACTGTGTTAGTGTTGGCGGCCTTTTCAAGGCTGGCCACAAAGTTGTTCAGTAGCTCTGGAATGTCTACACATGATGGTGTGTCAACCGGGATGAGGGCGGTGTCACTGATTCTGAGTTTTGTCATTCTTCTGGCAACGGGGCTGTACAAAGCGAAGTTGTTGCCACAGTTAGTAATAGCGCCAAGACTGGAAAAGATCGACACGTATGGAAAGCTTGTCGAAGGATTGGAAAAGGGCAGCCTACAGTTGGTAACCAGATCTTACAGTCATGCTTTCTTAGAGAGAGTGAATAGCTCGAGGACATATGAAAACAGGTGCATATCGAATCGCATATTCCGCCTCATCGATAGACACAAGACCAAAATTCTTATAGGCAAATGTTAGCAGCTCTGAAGGCCAACCCTGTGATTGTGGTTGAGGACAATGTGGAACTGATCGAACTCATCCTTGCTGACAGAGAGAATAGACTTGTGCTGGTGGAGTTGCAGGGAATATTCAAGCCTGACTATAGTGACACTGCTTACTGCCACATCAAAACCATGTTCACCAATGCAAACTATGAACTTCCATTGGCATATCTGCTGCGCAAGGGATTGGATAAAGGGGTCGTGAAGCGCCTGAATCAAGCCACCCGACTGGCTGTCCCCTATGCAGACAATGTGAGTGCGCTACTGAGTTGGTTGCAGTGCCCAATAGGACATCTGAAGCTTTTTGGCACTCCTCCCCTCCAAAAGGGAGGAGTGCTATAGTGATGGTGCGGATTCTGTGTAAATTCAAACGCTCATAAGTCGGGCTAGAGTTGGCCGATCGGGGCGAATTTTTTTTTATTCGATAGGTCTCGGGAAGGCGCAGGGTGGATCGAAGATCTCGACTTCCGCGCGGGACCCGATTTTTGGCAAGTTGTTAAAAACTCGATTTTTCGGCCTCCGACGAACTTTGGACACTTAGAATAGTGTTCTGGTAGATCGGAGCGAGACGAGCTGTGGGCCGAATATGTAAAAGACATTGGGCTATCCGATGGTAGGGGCGCCGCCGGGCTGGGTCCGGACCTGCCCGGGCCGGGTAGCAAAAACCGGGTTTTCGACCCAAAAGTGGGGTTCCGTCTGCCACTCGGCATTTTTTTGTTATACAAGATAACGGTCCTATATTTTCTCGTTTTGAAGAACTCGAATAGCCTCATCCCGAATCGTCGCCAGAGTCCCGGTCAGATGTCGTACGGGCCGGGAAATATTGCTCAAAGTTGGGTTCCGGGTCTCCGGCCAAGACTTCGGGCAAGCGTAACTTTCGGTAGGATGCTTATATAGAGATGCGACAAAGACCATTCGATAGAACTCGGCGAGCTCTACAACATTATTGTTGGTCACTTTTCTCGAGCACGCTAAATTTGCGGTGAAAATTTGAAAAAATCAATTTTTGGGTCAAAAATAAAAGTCTAGCGTTTCCCATTTTTTGCTGTGTATATCGATTTCGCTAATATTTGGCGGGTTATTGGTGCTTATAAATGCCTTTCGGGGAAACGAAAAAAGATTGCGGTGGGGAACGTAATTTTCTGTGGAATTCCAATTTTTTGGATAAATTTTCGGTATTTTGGTGCAAAGTGGGGTCAGGTGAGACATTTCGGTGTCAAGTGGACTTCCACATGATAGAGCATCTTAAGATACATCGTTTTTGTTATAAGCATCTTTTTCGTCCGACGCGTGTTTTGGCGGGAAATTTGAATTCAAAATTTTGGTTGTGGGGTTGCTCAGGGCACCTATCGTGTAGGTACTCGATTCTGGCTTTTCGGGGGCGCTGATCACGAATCTGACATTGTTTTTTTCGTTTTGGAAGTGTTTGACACTATTTTCGAAGAATTGGCATGCTATCGTACCCTCAGGCAGGTGGAAATATGGTTGCGCCGACTCATCTGAAGCTGGGTGTGTTATATGTCGAATGTTGGGTTTTAGAGGGTTACGATTCCGAATTTGCTATTAGTTTTGCGATAGGAGTGACCAGTAAACCTCAGTCCGAAAGTGTGTCGCCGACCATAGTGTCATTTGTTGGTGGCTATCCTATTCGACGAATCTACTTTACCTCCGAGAATTCTTATAGAAGAGGGGAGGAGTGCCCAGCGGGGCTTTGCCCCCGTCTACTAATCTTGTTCCATTAGAATAGGTCTAAAAGGTAAAACTTAAAAAAAAAAATAGTTCCCTTTCAGGTCTGGAGGACGTTTCAAAGTACGATGCAGTTAGTGTGCAAAGAAACCCAAACAGTTGACAATCCAGGAAAATTCTTGATAACCCCATTGAATTTGACAACTCTGATTGGTGTGCCTGTGCACATCCTGTGGATGGGAGGATGTATTGTTGCAGTAGGAGTCCTAATGGTAGAACTATTCTACAACAAACAGAGACGAAAACAGAAGCACAACAGTGGGAAGATGATAGATTTTGCGAGAAGATGAAGACAACACTTATTGTTCAGTGTTGTTCCTACCTTAGTGTGTGTGTGTGTTATGAGCCGTCGAATCAGACTGGAGTACTCGGCAGGTGATACAGTGCAATGGAGCATACTGTAGATATATCACTGTCCCTTCTTCTACAGGGTGGGCCAAAAAAAGTGAGACCCCTAACTTTGCGGACGCCGTTCTCAAGCATGACTGCACCGATTGACTTCAAATTTGGTGACAACACACTACAGGGTGTTGTTGATCGTCGGTACAAATTTCAACCAATTCTGTGCATCTCACGCCAAATGGCAGCTACGCGCGCAACACCATGCCGAAAATTGGGTGCGGACGGCGAAGAGGAGGATGGCCATGTGAGTCGTCATCCGTAAGATAGTGATCGGAATGCAGTTCGTTAGACGGTGTGGGACAACGTGTGACTATCAAACATTACACTGTCTAAAAAATCTGAGAGATAACGAATACACTGTGGAGTCTACGGATGTCTACCGTCACCCCATTACCAGCGTGTGGCATCTGAAGGATGTGATTGTGCAAGAGTTATGAGGTTAACGGACAATTCGATCTACCGGTTTCGGCCCCCGCTTGCAGCAAGTGGTCGACCAGGGTGGCGGCCCCATCGAACAGCCCGAATCCATGATCTCAGAATTTGCCGCCATCCTCCTCTTCGCCGTCCGCACCCAATTTTCGGCATGGTGTTGCGCGCGTAGCTGCCATTTGGCGTGAGATGCACAGAATTGGTTGAAATTTGTACCGACGATCAACAACACCCTGTAGTGTGTTGTCACCAAATTTGAAGTCAATCGGTGCAGTCATGCTTGAGAACGGCGGCCGCAAAGTTAGGGGTCTCACTTTTTTTGGCCCACCCTGTAGTTGGGCGGCCGTTCCCACAGCAGGGTGTCGTTCTGTTGCACGAGAGTGTCCCAATCGGGGAAGGCCCTCTCCTTCAGGCGAGCACAGAGGTGGACGAGGTTGGGACAGTCGCTCTTCAGGTACTCCGATTGAGGCGTCTCGATGGGACAGTAGAGCAGCTGGGCCAGCACGCCGAACGCCGCGCAGTCCACCTGTTGGGAATGCTTGACGTAGAATGATGTACATACTTGGTTATGCAGACACAGTTTGGCAAGACCTATGTAGCACTCCGTAGCAAACCTCAAGTTTGTGAATACCGCCCCCTGGGCTAACACAGTCCACTGACAGACAGCGAGCTGCAGAGTCCAAACCCACCCTAGTCGGTCTGTCTCCCATGATGAATGGCTTGTCTCCCAAGTAATGGGAGAGGGCCTTGAGGTCGTCCTGGCCCATGCCTATGATCTCTTCGCGACTGTGACGCCCGATACCGTGCTTGCGCAAAGCGTCCATCACCTGAACTTGTAAAGTAATTTCTCCATTAAACTCCTTGGGAGCTTAGTTTCTCAGCCTGCCCTCAGAAGGGGCGCCATTCAAGGCGGGGGGGGGTGGGCTGTTAATTCGACGCTCTTCGAAAGTTACACGGTTCCGAACCACTGCCAATTTTAAAACTTCTTTGCACTTATCGGTCTCAAGCTGCCGCACTGAGTCAAAGTAAATAGTGCAATAGTCGTTGTGCTGGTCAAGACAAACCCGACCTTGAGTTCGGATGTGTGGCAGTGACTTTGCTGTTGGTACTCAAAGCTGGCCCAACGGCTAATAGAGAAACACCTAATGATGTAGGGGGATAAATATTTGCAGCTTTTAAATGGCACGTCCAGCTTTTAATTGGCACCTTGCGCTTTTAATTTCTGGCGGCCGCGAAACGCAGCGGCGCGCTTTTAATTTGGCCGGAAGCGCTTTTAAAATGGCAGAATGCGCTTTTAAATGGCAACTTGCGTTTTTAATTCCGTGGATGCTGCGGAGCCGTGCCGATGGTCAACCAAAAGGCAGACGGTGGGGACATAGGCGAGCGTACTGAATGGATGACTTTCTCGTCGCATTCTGTGTGCATTCACGTAACTTGGATGTCCAGAATTCGCATTTCTTGATTGCACATATTGCTACCCTTTGACAGCGTATATTCCTTTGAATTTAGGCTATGCTTAGGCTCGCCCTGCGCCCACAGTCCACAAGAGTCAGTCGGCGTCGCAGTCTGGCGGGTCGAAGCTTAGGCTTAACGCGACCGGTGACCGACTTCAGGGCGCGCGGAGCGCGCCCTGAAGTTGGTGGTCGCGCTAAGCCTCAGTTTTCGACCCGCCAGGCGCGACGCCGACCGAGTTTTAGTGCAAACGTTAAGTGGAATAAACACTCCTCCATATAATTCACCTCCTGCTTAGGCCGGGTGAGCCCCTTCCCTGCTTTGCCCTGTCGCGCAAACAGCGATGCCTGGCCATTGCTGCGTGCCATATGAATGCGCTCCTCCACCGCGTCAAGTCCAGGGGAATACTGCCGGAGGAATTAAAAGCGCAACATGCCATTTTAAAAGCGCCTCCTGCATTTCCGAT
>JASAMZ010000821.1:0-11019 GCA_030248115.1 Linhomoeus sp. GSCO2_2 | reverse complement strand
TCTTCCCTCCTTTCTCCGACCCACCGGCGGCCTCACTGCCACCTTGCGCTTCGCCCTTGCCACCCTCATTCTTCTTAGAATGAGCCGCCGGCTTCTGCTTGCGCGCGTCCGCCGTCTCTCCTCGCAACTCCAAGTAGTCGCGGATGGACAGCACCAAGTCGTCCAGCGTGCCGTTCCTGGCCGTGTGCAGCGCCGCACCCACCAGGTCCTGTGGCAACCACCTTAGAATCTGGTTCTTCATATAGTGGTCCCACAACTGGGGCTGGCCCGGCCACGCTTTGTAGACTACGCCGCGCAACGCATTCACGTACGTGTCTATCGACTCTCCGCCCCTGTTCCACTTCATGTTGTAGAACTGGGCCTGCAGCGTAAAATCGTTCCGACGGTCGGCGTAGCTCGCCGTCAGCTGCGCCACTACATCTGCGTACGTGGCATATCCGGGTCGCGAGTCCCGGACCTGGTTCGCGATCTCCAACGGCCCACCGCGCAGGTGCGACTGCAGAATCGGCAACCAGTGCAACTGATCCACTCCCGTCAGAAGCATTCTGTCCTCGAACATACGCTGGAAAGTCGTCCAGTCACGGCCCTGTTCCCCTCCAAAGGGTTGCAGCGAGCCCAAATCCCTTGCAGAGATCGACGGCTGCTGCGGCCGGACTGCAGGGAGCAACTGCGGCATTGGCAGCAGGGGCGGCGGCGCCACGGCCACCGGAGGAGGGATCTGCCCGAACGGCGCAGCGGACGGCATCTGTCCACCACCTCCACCCTGCCCTGGGGGCATTCCACCTTGCCCTGGAGGACCTCCGCCTCCCTGTCCAGGCTGCTGCACTCCGCCTCCAAGCCCACCTTGCCCACCGCCCCCAGGCGGCGCTGGCGGCGCTTGGCCTGCTCCGGTGCCAGCGTTTGGTCCAGTGTTCACACCACTGCCGACCGGGCTTGGCACTAAGCCCCACCCCGTGCCTCCACTCGCACTCAGGGGGTGATTGCCTCCGCTCACGTGCGTACTCGTTGACTGCGCGCCTCCAAACACTGCACTTTGCGAGGCGGCTACCGTACTCCCCACCGCCACATTCCTCGGCGGACCGTTCAACACGCTCACTCCCGCCTGGGACATGAGGTCGTGACGCGTGGCTACCGAGTACGAAGGGTTGGACACCTTTCCGCTCCCTTCTGTGGTTCCAATCATGACTGAGCTTTGTTGCTGTGACTGGTCGAGATGTCGCGTGTCTACCTGCCTCTGCAGCTGCCCCAACGCGGCAGACATCGGCACCAACGACGCCGCAACGATTCTCGACATTTGTCTCAGCATCTCCTGATTATCAGGATCTTCCTGCTCGCCAATGATCGCCTCCACCGTCTCGGCCGCTGGCTGTGGTGGGAAGCTGCCTCCGCCGGCGCCGCCTCCGGCCGCCGCGTCTGACCCGCCTCCCTCCTCACCCTGCGCCACTTCCGGTCCCAGCGGCTGCTGCCACCCTCCACCGCCGAGCAGCGGCTCTCGTCCGGAAGCGCCGCGCCTCTCCAAGGGGCTGTTCGTCCGCAGGGAGCTGTCTTCCTCCTCCGCTCGCCGTTTCTGCTGCTCTTGGAGAGTAGCGGCTGACGCTACACACTCCTCACACATCCACCGGCGAGACGTGGGAAGATCACCCTCCCTCGACGCAACCACCCTCCCCTCTGGAAGGCACTCTCGCTTATTGTGCGAGTGGGCCCACTTCTGGCACCCCCCCTCACACTGACTCCGAAACGAGCCCGACTCAAACCTCTCGCGGCAGAAGAGACAGCTCTCTCCTTCTCCCGCCTCACTCATCGTAGCGTCTAGCACAGCAGAGCAAGCGGGCGAAGAGAACGGCGTATGAAAACGGGGAGAATCAGCAGCAACAGATCGTTTCACGGCGGGTGTATCAACGCCTCGACCTGTTCGCGTCAAAACCATACACAGACTTCACACGAACGTACAACGACGAACGGATAGCCAGGAAGCACAGGCGACACAACGATACAGTGGAATCGAAAGCAAAAGCTATCCACCCGGGAGCGCCAACTTGTAACCGAAACCGAACTGCCTACTTGCAGAAGCTACGGTGGTTGGGCACCGATCCTAGCACCAACTACAAGCAACCAGCCGAGAAACGATTATGCTACCTCAATCACTGGCCTCGCAAGGATGGAACCGACACCGCTCTTCTCCAGTGAAAGAGGCCTTCCTTCTGATCTTCTGTGAATAGCCACACCCGTTGACGCCACTGTAGTTGTTACCTATTGTTGTTCCTAGCCTTAGAAGTCCTAAGCGTCCGCGTTACACTGCAACTCTGGACAGCGATTCAAGCGAGCACTTTTATCCGAGACCAAAGGCTGGTCCGACGCACGCAAAGGCAACTACCTACCGACGGAGCAAGTGTAGCCGTGCTCACTCCAAATCGGGCGGGAAACACGACAGACGCCGCTGCCAACACACAGTTGTTGACAGCGCCACGATACGCATGAAGCAGTAATCACGTGGCGATACACTCGCTTACACTACACACTAGCCAAACAAAGAGTCGACGTCGCTACAGTAATCGAATCAAATAGCGGCGACGGCGACGGCCGATGTAGGCAGGATTCGCTCGCACTCCATCCTCCCACACGTGCGTCCCGCCAAAGATCGTCAGGTTAAGAGGTTGGGGGCAAAACTGTTGGTCACCGAATGCCACTTTCAGAGCTCTCTGGATTGGTGCAGGAACATACATAGTTCATAAACTAGTGCCTTTAGCCCATAGGTGATACTCTATAGTCCATAAGAGACTGCTTGCTGTAGCTTATATTTCAACATGCAACTGCCCATTGCCCACAGCCACTGGGTCAGAACATGCAGCACTCCACAGATTGCAGCCACTGGTACATGCAGTAGTAGTCCATGGCCCACAGACACTGATCAGACATGCAACACTCCATGGCCTGTAGCCACTGGTCAGAAGATCCAGTGGTCGGTCGTTCGCGGCTGATGGCAACTGCTCTTTGCGGTTGACCGCTTGCTCATTTGCTAACATTCTCAAGTACATTTGAATGAGACAGATCGCTCACCACCACTGCTCATAAGTCTGAAGACCATTCAATCGTTCGTTTGGTGCTGACAGCAACTGTTCTGTGCAGCTGACCGCTTACTGCTGACGTTCTTAGCAAGCACATTAGAATGAAACAGATCGCTCACCACCACAGCTCACAAGTCTGAAGACCAATCAATCGTTCGTTCGCTGCTGATGGCAACTTTTCTGTGCAGTTGACCACTTGCCGCTGACGTTGTCAAGCACATTTGAATGAGACCGATCGCTCGCCACCACTGCCCGCAAGTCTGAAGACTGTTCGATGGGCCGTTTGGGCCTGATGGCAATCGTTTTGTGCGGTTGGTCGCTTGCTGATGACGTTCTCACGCGCATTGAATGATTCTAAACCTTTTTGGTCTCGTGACGACCGACGAAACTGCATAACAAAAGTTTTCAATGAAGAAAAACAGCAGCAAAACGATTCTGACAGGATGAGGAATTGATCTAGGGCCCTCAAGATTGATAGCCCGACGCCTTAACCGTTGAGCCATTAGTCTTCAGTTTACTGTTTTACCTGGACGCTTATAAGAACGCATGTCAATTGCGCTCTGGGCTACAGTACGCTGAGCGTATAGCGGGCCACTTTTGCTGAATGCGTCAAGCGCGCAAAGCGGCCAGTATTTGAATAGAGCGTATGGTACCACATCTCCACAGACACCGTTAGCCGCTTAGTATATAGGACTAGTGCCTTTAGCCCATAGGCGATACTCTATCGTCAATAACAGACTGCTTGCTGTAGCTTATTGCAACATGCAACAGCCCATTGCCCACAGGTACATGCAAGCAACGATCCATGCCCCACAGCCACTGGTTAGACATGCAATGATTCATGGGCTATAGCCATTAGCCACTACTCAGAACACTGTTCAAAGCATGAAACGCTACATGGCCTGCAGCCACTGGTCAGAAGATGCAGTGATTGTTCGTTGGCGGCTGATGGCAACTGTCCTGTGCGGTTGAAAGCTTGCCGCTGACGTTCTCAAGCACATTTGAATGAGACGGATCGCTCACCACCACTGCTCGCAAGTCTGATGACCATTCGATCGTTTGTTGGCGGCTGATGGCAACTGTTCTGTGTGGTTGACCGCTCGGCGCTGACGTTCTCAAGCACATTTGAATGAGACGGATCGCTCACCACTGCTGCACGCAAGTCTGATGATCATGCGATCGTTTGTTCGCGGCCGATGACCAAGCGAAGTCTACCGCGCTCACGCGCACCGGCTTCTAAAATTGGCTAGTGGTTCGTCTTTTAGTAACAGAGCGACAGTGCGTCGCGTGTGCCGAGCGTCTTTTAGTAACAGAACGATAGCTACAATCTACCGCGCGTATAGAGCGTCGCTTCTATCTAACGCGTCAATCTCGTAGAGCGGCCAGTATTTGGATAGAGCGTACGGTACCACAGACAGACATCGTTAGCCGCTTAGTATATAGGACTAGTGCCTTTAGCCCGTAGGAGAATCTCTATGGTCAATAACATATGGGCAATCTGCAGAGCATGAAGGAGATAACTCAATCATCGAATTCAGTGCACTGCAGGACAGTGCAGTTAGATCTCAAGTCACTAGACCCTGTGCCATTGTCAGTGCCTAAGATTAAGATCTCTCCATCTCCTGTGCCTGTAAATACACAATAGATGCTTGAGTTTAGCCCGTAGAAATGGGTTTAGCCCATAGGGCATTTCAGATAGATCTCAAGCCATTCGAGCCTGTGCCACTGCCAGTGCCTACGTTTAGGATCACGCCAGCTTGTGTGCCTGTAAACACACAGTACCCTCTTGTGTTTAGCCCATAGACATTTGTGTTTAGCCAGTAGGGCACTTCAGACAGATCTCAAGACATTTGACACTGTGCCCCTGCCAGTGCCTACATTTAGGCTCACGCCAGCTCCCGTGCCTGTAAATACACAATAGACACTTGGGTTCAGCCCGTAGACACTTGGGTTTAGCCTGTAGGAGATTTCAGATAGATCTAGAGTCATTTGACATAGATCCAAAGCAGTTTGATGCTGCGCCCCTGCCAGTGCATGCAGTGCCTGCGAATACACTTTAGAGTCTCACCACGATAACTCTGTCATGAACACTGTGAAGCGCCTTTGGCGCAAAATCAGGCAGCAGTCACAGCGCGCAGTGATCCCTGTGCTCAGAATGTGCTGGTACAGTTGATATTCGTGAAATATTTTGGAATTTAGGCATCGGTCAAAGTTCTAAAAGCAAAGATGCAAATCTACGTGTTCTGACGGTCAGTTTAAGCTATGGATCACTGCAATCCATCAACTGTAGTGAGTGCTAGAGCATTCACAGAAAACAAACAAACAAACAAACAGATGGAAATTTGGTTTTTGTGTAATTTCATTAGAATTTAGGCACTTGATAAAGTTGTAAATGTAAACATGCAAAACTACGCGTCATGACAGTCAGTTTAAGCTATAGATCATCGCGGTCGGTCAACTGTAGCGAGCGTTAGAGCGTTAAGGTGAGGAGACAGATTCACTCACTCACAAACAGACACCGTTAGTCGCTTAGTAATAAGGATACGCATGCAACAACATTTCGCTGTGGAGAAGATCGCCGTCAGCTGGAGATGGTGCGACATACAGAGCCAAAGGCAAAGATTAGTGACAGGGACATGCGCAGACAAAAGAGGTCGCCTCACATTCTGCCGGAGATTGTTCGAACGGAGCTTGCCTGTTATGAAAAGCTTGCTGTGCGACGTTGGCTAATCAGAAAGTCGTATTCTGTCCTTCCTAATGTCCCGCGTGCACTACTTCCGTTCCGTCCCCACTGAGCAGCCAGAAGTTCTTTCTCCCACCGAGGGCTCATTTCGATGCCAATGCCCTTCATGTAATGAACGCCGCTGCCTCCACATCGCGTATCGTCGATTGAATGCCAATACAACCGCCCGTCATTTCATCTCAATGCCAACAAATGCAACGTGGTAGCCTCCCCCACCGCACGTCAAAAGCCCGTCTTCGGCGTTACTATGCACATTTCAAGTGTATATAGTAATTAGTAACGCCAGTGACTCTTTGCCACACGCGGCAAAGAGTCACTGGCCTCAGTGGCCTCCACAGTACATTCATGGCACCCACTTAAAGAATGGGTCGGCAATATTCAGCGTATCTTTAGCCAACGACGGAGAAACTAAACTGCACTTGGATTAAATTGTCGCTCTTAAGACAAGTGTGCCGTCGTGCTGATCTGCAAGTCAATGCACTGATGTAGAGGTCCGCTGTACCGTTTGAACCAGCTGTCACTGGGTAGTATGTATCTGTCAGGCAACCGAAACCACTGACAGAACAACAGGAGAGAAAAATGCTGAAGAAAGCGGCTTGTTTGATAATCGTCACCAATGCACTGCTACAGTATACCTCTGGAGAGAAAGACGCCGTAGCGCGCCGCTCTAGCGGCGTGCACGAAGGTTGACCCAATACAGTACACCAGACACTTTTGCTTCAGATGTGTCAGCCGCACTTTGGATGTTTCAGATGGCTTCATCCTCCTGATCGGCGGACGCATAGGCACCCGGGAGTCGCCCGCGGGAGGAGGGCCACGGCCCCACCGGGCGCACGAACTGGAGGAGGGGCCGAGGCCGACCTGGCGAGAATGGAAGCGGCTCACGCCACCGATGACCCGCAAGAAAGCACCCTGACCACTGGGCATCTGACCGACGCGTAATGGCTGGCACTACAGAGGATACAAGCCGCCGCCGCAGAAAACCAACCAGCTGCAGGCTGGAGGGAAGAGTGAGCAGCTGCCGCCGTTGACCCCCACGAAGGAGGTGGTGGATAGGCAGGCGCTGCCGCCAGGCGAACTGACGTGGGAAGAGCTGGACGCAGTGATGACTGTAGGAGTCAAGGACTCGGAGCAGGTCGCTGGCGTGTCCGACGTGAAGGAGGGGGAGTGGCCGAGGGCGCCCTACTCCAGATCCAGCCCGTGGCTGCGCGCCACCGTGCAGGGCAAGAGGATCAGCGTCATGATGGACACGGGTGCTACGGTGCCATTGATTTCCAGCAAGAAGACCTTCAATAGGCTCTTCAAGTCGGCTGACCCGTCAGTGCCGAATGCTCGCTTCATTTTCCGTCCGGTCTCGGACCCAGCAGTGCAGGCAGATGGTTCGTCCATAGGTCAGTGCTACATGACGGATGTGAAGTTGGAGTGTGAGGGCCAGAAGTGCCTGACGCAGTTCATCGTCTCGTCTGCCATGTCGGAGTCAGCTGGGGTGCTGATCGGCATGCCGGCACTGGAGGCTTTGGGATTTCGCATTGAAGCGCCGTCTGGCAAAGTACTCCTGAAGGGGAGGAACGCTGCACAGGATAACGTGGCAGAGGAGGCAGTACAGGCACCGCCTAGGGCGAAGCCAAAACAGCCTCTACGCGCGCCCAAGCAGCAAATGCCGACCGGCCTTCCTAGCGATGCTGAGGCCGCTCAAAAGGCGAGCTCCGAAGGCAAAGCGGCGAAAGCCGGGCGAGCCTGGGGTGTGCTTGACCAGTGTATCGGCAGCGGACTTGACACGAAGCTGAAGTTGAGAGTGACGCGGCCGCGCAAGAGGGGCGCTCGACGCAAGAAAGTGGGTACGGTAGACCACTTTGCGGGGCAGCTGTGTTATTTCCAGCCTGCGGACTGGATCTATCCCTGCAACGGGCAGGAACAGCTGTTCGAGCTGCAGTCACTAGATGTGGGTCTGGTTCAGGTCGGCGAGGACTTGACAGTAGAGGTGCCGTTCCCTTACGGAGAGGGCACGCTGGCCGCAGTGCTAGTGGGGCACCAGCTGGGGACGCTGGAGGTGTGTGAGGACGCCGACGTGTTCGACAGCGCCGAGGCGCGCGTGAACCTGCTGCAGACACTGTGCCAAGCGGCTAGCCCGGCGAGGCATACGGTAGCTGAGCAGGCAGAGGGACACGTGTACACGGTGCCCAAGAGAACGCCAGCAGAGATTGCAGAGCGGCAGAGGCTCATTTGTGAACAGGTTCGGATCGGGGAGGGACACGACCCCTCGGACCGAGAGAAGGTCCTGGAGGCGCTCAAGAGAAATCATGAGGCCTTTGCAGTCGAGCCGAACGAGATGGGCCTGTGCAACCTGGAGAAGGTGCACATAGACACTGGCGATGCGGCGCCTGTGTCTGAGCCGCTCAGGCAAATTCCCCTGCACATCAGACCACAAATCGATGAGGAGATTGAGAAGATGTTGAAGATGGGGGTGATCAGAGAGAGCAACAGTCAGTGGAGCTCTCCGATCGTGCCAGTGAGGAGGAAGGACCTCCAGGGCAATTTCGTGGGCTATAGAGTGACGCAAGACTATCGGCGTCTGAATCGTCACGTGAAAGTGCCACAGTACCCCCTCTCCAACACGGTCGAATTGCTGGAGCAGATGGCTGGCCGAAAGCCGAAGTACTTGGGTCGTTGGGACCTCGTCAGCGGCTTCTACCAAGCTGGGCTGTACCCTGAGGACGCTGCGAAGACCGCGTTCCGCTCGCCTCGAGGGCTGTTCGAATATGTCAGATTGCCCATGGGAATCTCGGCCAGTCCCGCCATCTTTCAGCGCCTGATGATGAAGGTGCTGCAACCCCTGGTGGACAAGGGGGGCGTCACGGTGTACATCGATGACGTCGGACAGGCGGCGTGCACGATCGACGAGTACGTGGAACAGATAGATGGGATCTGCCAGCGTTTCGTCGAGGTCGGCATGAAATTCAAGCCCAGCAAATGCGAGTTCTTGTTGAAGGAGATGACGTATTTGGGCCATATCATCTCTGAGAATGGCATTCGAGTGGATCCCAAGACGGTGACGGCGATCCTCGAGCTGCCTGAGCCGAAGACGCAGAAGCAGGCCAGGAGGCTGTATGGCCTCGCCAGCTATCTGAGGAGGTTCATCAAGGACTTCGCGCAGATCGCCAAGGGAATGGCGGAGACGTTGAAGGGAGACCCGAGGCACTTCAAATGGACGAAGTCGGCCTCGGAGTCGTTCCAGGCCCTGAAGCAAGCCTTGACCAGTCCACCGGTTCTGCAGCCTGCAGACGCTGCCAAGCCGTTCTGGCTGGAAGTGGATGGCAGCAAGTATGGTCTTGGCGCCGTGCTCGCGCAGCAGGGGGAGAGTGGAAAGTTGCACCCCGTCGCCTACGCTAGTCGAGGGCTCAATAAGCACGAGGGCAACTACCCCATCAGTGAGTTGGAGATGCTCGCTGTGATCTTTGGGCTGCGCAAGTACAGGTACTACCTGCTGAACGCGCCTGAGGTGCACGTGGTCACGGATCACAACGCACTGACTATGTTGGCGAAGTGCAAGGAGCCGACGGGTCGTCTCTATCGATGGGTGGTCGATATTGACACGTTCAGGCCCATCTTTCACTACAAGAAGGGGGCGCTGAACTACGTACCAGACGCGCTGAGCAGGTGGAGGACAGAGCACGAGAGCTTGTCGAATTTGGGCGACTTGGAGCTTCATGAGGTGGACGTGAAGGCTCTAATTGCGATGCCCAACGTGCAGCAGGTCAGCATGCTGCGCATGATGACGAGAAGTCAGACGAGAGCGCAGCAGCAGCAGACTACACAGTCGCCACCTGAGGAGAAGGCCCCGGCAGCGAAGCTGGCCGGGCCGGACCGGGCAACGGCTGCAGAGCCTGCTGACGCAGTCTCTGCCGGGCCGGACCGGGCTTCTAGTGAGCCGGTCCTTGACCCTGAAGCCGAAGAAGGTGACGACGAAGGGGATCTGCCAGTGCTGGAGACGCCTGACAGGTTGCCCACTGATCTGAGAGCAATTCGAGATCTGCAGATGTCAGACGAATATCTCAGAGACGAGATCCTCAAGAGGGAGGCGAAAGAGTGCGACGATGCGAAGTCGTCGTACTTCCTGCTGGACGGAGTGCTGTACACGCACACCAAGCACGGTCGTTGTCTGCTCGTGCCGCAGTGTGAAAGAGAACTGTTGATGCACGAAGCGCATTCGTCAAGGACGGGGGGTCACTTTGGGCCCGAAAAGATGCGCTTGCGACTGTGCGCGGCTGGGTTCTACTGGTCGGGGATTTCTCAGTCGGTCTGGGACTTCGCTCGAGGCTGCGTGGCGTGCGCGGCGAGGCAGGGACAGGGTCTGCGCGGCAGGCCACCCTTGCACCCAATAGAGCCCCCGCAGGCACCAATGCAGTTGGTCGGAATGGACATTCTGCTAATGCCACAGAGCCAGCATGGACACAAGTATCTGCTGGTACTGCAGGACTACTTGACGCGTTTCGTCTGGGCGTACGCCATGAAGAACGAGACGACGGAGACGGTCTTGAAGGTCCTGCAGCAGCAGTTCTTCCCCTCAGCAGGATTCGTGGAGGCGTTCCTGACGGACAGAGGTGCGCAGTGGAAGTCAGCGCTAGCTCAGAGGTTCTTTGAGACCTATGGGATCAAGCAACGTTTCACCACGGCGTACCACCCGCAGTGCGATGGGTTAGTTGAGAGGTCGAATCGGACGCTGCCGAATGTCCTCTCCAAGACCGCCTACGAGCACGAGGAGGACTGGGTCGATTTGCTTGGTGATGCTCTAGTAGCTTACAATGCAACTCCCCAGTCTAGCACGACGAAGTGCCCCTACTACGTGCTCTACGGCCGGATGCCGCACTTGCCATCGAAATCTGTCCTGTCGAGGAAGCCCTCTGCTCACACGTGGGCCATGGACGAGGCGATCGACCGACTGCCGCACAACCTGGGGCGCATCTGGAGCGAAGTCCGGCTCCACATCGAGAAGGCGCAAGTCAAGCAGAAGGCGGCCTATGATGCTGTGCGCGTGCGTGTGCCGGTGTTTGTTGTCGGTGATCGTGTGTGGTGCTTCTCCCCCGCTGTTGCTGTCAGTAAGGAGCGTAAGTTAGCGCTGCCTTGGGAGGGCCCATTCCGTGTGGTTCAAGTGTTCCCAGAGGGTATGGTGAAGCTTCTGCCGGTCGATAAGCTGGACGGCAAGCCGGTGAT